>LPNX010498792.1:0-10679 GCA_001517045.1 Pseudotsuga menziesii
ACCATCACCTTCCAAGAAGTGTAGGAATTTTAGGCTCTAGAAAATTGGATCATAGACCCAAAAGACTCTTGGGATAGACAATCCCTCTATGATCATTCGATCATCTCCTTCTGGATAATAAAGTGTTGTTTGTCCATATCATCGAGGACTAGAAGAAATAATCTGAACTTGTGGAAGAGGGATTGAGGATACTCTTTGAATTGAATACAGATACCAACGTTATGAACTCCAACTTAAACTAACTTGGACGTCGCCTAAGAGTAGATTTTGTTCCCTTACCTTCCACTCCTATCGTAAACTCCAATGAAGGTGGTCATGAAATAGAGGATCGTAAACTCCAATGAAGGTGGTCATGAAATAGAGGATGAGTATAGGGGAAAATTTGACCATATGCAAAACAACCCTGCCCTCCAAGAAGAAACAACCTCCAATCAAATGGGAAAATGTATGTAGAACATAGGGGACAGTGGAAGTAGGGTCATTCTTTATCAGAACTCATTGGTCGTTCATTGAGGAGCAAAATTTTTTATGAGTCGAGTTCATACAGAGAATAATACATAACTCCTTAAGCTCAAGAAAAAGTTTTTTTCTGTACAACTAGAGGAGAATGAACAAAATTATGGTAGACAACACGTACATCAGTGGGAATTTCTTGGATGAAAACATGGATCTATATTCCACTTCAGCGGGGACCTTTTGTGACACCCCTATTGTTATTGATGATGTTCTCGTTAACCTGACCATGTGACGATGCTCCACTCAATATGCTTACCAAGTTTTTTTTTTATTACGTCATTACTGACCTTTTTATAATGACTATAGTTAACTCTCTAGATTCAGGCACTCTAGACTAAAAGAAAAATGGATTTCACATAAATGTAGTTGAAACAATTTTTTAGCATTATCTTCAAGGACAATCCATATATACACATCTCTTTTACCTTTTTTACAGCCTGATCTCTCCTAGAAATAGGTTGAATATTATCTTTTTGATAACTAGTATACTATATAACTTTATGGTTTAATAGAAGACTTCCACTCTTACTCACAATAAAAAAAAGGAGATATTAGCATGCATGTTGCCTGTTGTCACTAAAAATTTGGTTTATATCAACATCAATGTGTTTTTTCCTTTATTATGTGGACGTCATTATTGCAAAAGATTTTATCTACCTTAGACATGGAATAAGGTGTCCTCACTTCCTTCACAAAGATTTATATTGTGCTACCTTTAATTGTAATAACTATTGTTCCATGTTAAAAAAAATATTACAACATTCCAAATTATATTTACAATGACTTTGAAGTGAATCCATGAAATTCAATTACAATTTTTTACAAGCTATTTATATGTTTTATAAGAATTGAAATATTTTTTTATAATAAATCATTATAAAAATGACATAATCATATATTTTATTATCATAATTTTTATAATCTAAGATGAAATATTTATTTATAACTTATTGATGATAACATAATAATAATAATAAATAAATAAATAAATCCCTATTTTATCAAGAAAAGAGTAATCTAAACCCATATATTCACCTTTCATATTTTGGAAAGCTTGTGCTTCTAATTGAGTCAAATAACCCTTCATAATTTTGGAAACCTTATGCTTGAAATTGCTTCAAGGAATAATAATGAGGAGGTAGTTTTTTTAATCAGTTTCTGGTTTTAAAACTTTCTAAATTAAGTAATCATTTTAACATATTTTGTATCTTTTGTTTTAAAAGAATAAACATCCAATTGTAAAAAATTAAATATATTAAAATTTATGTGTTTTCATATTTTGTGTTATATTCCTAAAGAAGCTATATATAAGAATAAATATTTATGTAATAGAATTGTATATTAAAATGTTGTTATAATATTTTTTTGTTTTTCATCTTCTACTTTACAATTACTATGTCATTTGAGTATCCCAAACAATAAAAAAAATTAATATTATAACTCTTGTAGAACTGAATATTTGATAAGATAACGTTTATAGAATTGAACATTTATTCCAAATGTTATGATCTCAATGCTTAAATAACAAAATAGTGGAACACACAGAATGTACATCAAATATAAATATGAAACACAACACTAAAATTTACAGTAAAAATATTGATAAATTAATTCATTTTGCAATAAGATAATTTCTTCCCTCTAATACAAGCACATATATACATGTATCCAAAAATCATGTGCAAATATCCACAATAATAACTATAATGACTCGTACACTGAATATATAGTTAAATCTATGTGCAAATCTATGTTTTGGATTTTTAATTTTCTTTTTCATGTAACTTTTGTTTTTTTATACTTGAATTTTGTCATGTTTTAGTTTAGATGAAAGGGATATAACATATTTATTATAAACTATTGGATTTAAGGAGATTTTTTCTCTATTTTGTTAAATGTATAAATAATCCACTAATTACAATGTTATGTTGGATATTAGAATTATAGTTAAATTAAAATTCTCATTGAATTAGTTTTATAGAAAAGTGTTTATATGATTTTTTCATTTATGTTCAATCACATGATTGGTTTTATTTGAGGTATTATATAGTTTTGCAATCATTTCATCTTAAATTTATTGAACAATTTTTTATCTAATATTTAAGTATATTCTCATATTTTGTTCAACCATCTATCTCAAGGAAGTAATACAATACCTTGTGATTTATCATTTTAGGTGTGAAATTTCATGATCATTACCTTAATATGTAAGGATGAATCGTGAAAATATATAAACATTTGCAACAAATTCTAACTTATTGTTTTTTCACATACATATTTGAAATTGAGTTGTTTTAGAGCGCTCATTGCTATGGATATGCTCACAATGTGGTTTTATATGTAAATTTCACTGTGATATTTGACTATCAAACCCAATCTTGAGGAATAAAGTTTAACACCACATGGAAATTTTGAAGACACATTAATTTCTTCTATAGATTGATACTAGTAATATCCGCATGCACTAATATTCTCAAATAAAACCCAATCTATGCATGGGAATTTCACTACATTATGTAGTAGATGAAGGTTACATGTAAATATGCCTTTAGTAAAATAAATTTATAACTCATTGTGTGTGTGTGAATCATAAAATATCTTGAAAATCCAGTGACTAGTGACTAATCAACATAATAACTGTAAGAATGGGTTAATAGGTACAAATCAAGAGGTAAATTAATTAGCATTTGAATAATGAGGTAACAATTAGTGATATTGTTATCAATTGGATCTAGGTGCATCAAAGGTTGACCTTCATCTTCTCCTTGGTGTTGTCTCAATGATGATAATTATTGTCTCATCGTTTCTTTGGTCCTTTCTTGTATTTCATCTTCATTAATTTGATCATGGTCATGTTTCTTGATTTGAGGTTTCTTGTTTCCCATGTTGATTGGTAAATGACAAATGAAAATGTCCAATTTCTTTTGAAATAATATATATCTCTATGTGGGAAAATTTAAAAACAATGTACATTGTTGAATAGTAAAGAAGCTTGTTGCAATATCCCCTTGTCTACCTCGATTCTTCTACAACAGAAAATACAAAGGTAAATGTATAATGTGAAACTTCTTGCTGAGAAGCTCAACTAGGCCAGTTAAAGCAATGTAAGTAATATTGTGAATTTCATAAGTTGTAATTTTATTTTGTAAACATAGGAGACTGAAGGGATTGACTCAATAAAATGATTGGGGCACAAATCCACTAGGGGGAGAAGTTGAATGGATGGAAATGATGTGTTTAATGACATGTGTCATCTTGGTGCCACGAGAACTTGAAGAAGGTAAATTGTTGATATTCGCTAGTTAAAGGTCTAAAGGTCTTAGGTTTCATCCCATGTTGTGGTAATTACTAATAGACTAAGTTACTATTTTTTACTCTATTATATCGTCTTTGAGATAAAATCTCACTATTAATACAAGTTTAAATAAGAATAATTCTTGTCCTAATGATTACATCATAAGACTTCATTAATGACAAATGCAATGGATGAAATCGACATGGATGATAAGACAACAGGAACGATTGATATGAAGACGTCCAAGACATTATATGTAAACAATGGTTAATCAATCAAAGAACAGAGGTCAAGTGGAAGTAGAGATGCAGTATGCATGAAAAATATGGTTAGACAAATGAAGAGTGGAAGTATTGAAGAGTGAAATGAACGAGAGATAGAATACATGTAACAATCAAAGAACATAGAAACTATATTTGTGAGAGGGTTGATAAATTCTTTACAATGAGTATGATGAAATTATCTGTGTGTATAAATATTCAAAACTATTAGAAATAGTTGTAGAGGATTTCCGCAAAGAAATCGTGCATATTTTCAAAGTCATGGTGAGATCTGCATTCGATCTAAAATCGATGGTTAGGAAGCATCCCGCACGACATTCGACAGTTAAGGATCAATTTTGCAAAGGATAGGAGAAAAAAGTGAAGTTCTGCAAAAGAGTATAGATTAAGTTTCAAGATCTATCCCACAACAAATTGATGGTGTGGAAAAAGCATTGCGGGAAAGCCATTAAATAAACATAAAAGTGGATAGGAGAAAAGTTCTGCAAAAGATCAAGATTGGACGGCTGAGAATAGATGTGCAAGGAGATCGACAATGGAGAATGATTTTTGTAGAAAAGTGGAAGGTGTAGAATTATGAAAAGACTATAGGAAATGTCATAGTTCTACATTCCCCATCTTGTAATCTAGAAGCTAGATAGTTAGAAAGAGTTTCGTGAAAAATCAATGGTGTGGAAAGGTTAGTGCAGAAAACGAAAGACAGAGAATCATGAAAATAATTCGGGAGATGACACAATTCTCCATTCTACATCTTGTGATCCAAAAGATCAATGGTCAGAAAGATTTTCGTGAAAGATCGACAATGCATAAAATCTATTGGAGAAAAAGGAAGAAGGATAAGTGCGAAAGCAACGTTTTATCTTTTAAAAGCCCACACTCTTCATCCTACATTCCGGAAGATCAATGGTCATGAAGTATCCCACAAAATATCAGTGTGTGTGCAAGAAGTTGAGGGACCTTTTAGATGCAATGGTAGAATGAAGTCAAAATGCGCTCCTCTTTTGTTTAAATTCAAAAATGTGTTCCCTCCAAATGATAAGGAAGAGCCTCGACCCATGCTTGCATGGAATTATTATGCCTATGTGTTTGCTTCATACTTTGCTTTGGATTCAACATGCCTATGCCTTAGAGTATGATAAACCATGGCTAATTCAACATTATATCCAAATTTTCAATGTGCTCATGTTTAGCCATTCGTCTGATTATGCTGCATACCTCCATTTTTTATGAGATTTTAGAAACATATATGGTTTTTTTTGCAGATTCCAAATATGTAAATTTTAACAAGAATACATTATTTTTTCTATTTTTTTCTTATTTATCTTCTATCATCACTCCTCAACTCAAAAAACACATTGTTAGTGTTTCATCCATATCTCTTTTGTTTCTCAACCATTTAAAAAAAAATTGTATGGTGCACTAAATAACACCGAGATCTACATGCTATAAAAACCCATTTCCAAATAATTAGATTAATACATTCAAATGCTGCATGCACAATTGACGTACCGTTTTCGAGGTTTGATCTCTTAGATAATAAATAAAAAAATTAAAAATATTTTATTTATTATTGGAAAAATAGTCGTGCATTAGTACTATATGTTCTCTATATGTATACCGATTTTCATAAGTTTATTCCATCATTTAGTCACTTAGACGCTGCACCCACAAAAACATATACCTTATAATTTGTCCAAAAAAATAAAAAGTTCCCGTTAAAAAATATCTAACTTCATATAGTTAACAACATTTTCAATAGAAAAAAATTATATATTTTGAAAGGTCATTCAATTTCCTACATTTCTTGTGTTTTACTCATCGCAAGATTCATTGTGTAAGTGTCTCAAAATATCCATACAAGTTGATGGATGTCTATTTTTTCAGTTTTCTATTGCATCTAACGCGCCAAAAAAGACCCTCATCTTTGTGCACTCACCCATCAATCATGTAGAAGCATTGGGGCAGAAAGATTAGCGGGGATGCAGAAATATTGAAATGACATTATGAAAAAGTCACAAACCTGCGTTCTGCTATCCACATCTTATCGAAGATCAAAGGTAACAAAGAGTCTCACAGAATATTAATGGTGCAGAACAATTGAGGTGGAAATATAAGTGTGGAAAGACATTTTGAGAAATGCCATGGTTCAACAATCCGCATACCGCATCCCATATCAAATCTACTATCAGGAAACAATTTGGGATAAAGATAAATGACTCAGGATGAGTGCAGAAAGACGACTGCGGAAATGATTGTGGAAATCTAATATTGTGGAAAGACATTTTTGAGATCTATGGTTAGGAAGAATCCTGAAATCAGATCAATGGCTCAAGGTAATTTCAGAAATAGAGACTATGAAAGAACACAACTGAAAGGTTAAACTGTAAATTGATTAACAAGAGTTTAGGGAATGTTCAGAGGGAGTCCATAGATGGTTTAAAGAAACCCAAAGAGGAGAATATAGCATGATGAATTCTACATGGAATAAAGAGAATCCCACAGAGGACACGAGAAAGCTTGCCTCCTGTAGATGGAAGGTAAAATATTGTAAGGAAATCTAAAGCGAGCCCACATAGGAAGAGAGCTCGCAGATGTAAAGATGGCTTGTCAATTAAGTAATTGATTAAATAAGTTTAAACTGAAAAACATAATTAAGAATGAGGAACAAACAAATGAAAGAGGATGTTGGTTTAGAAAAGGTGTGTTTGTCCATATTGAAGAGAAATGAATAGATTTGAAAAGGTATGTTGCTGTATTGATATTGAGATGAAGTATTCAAGCAAAATATTGAAGTAGAAGAAAGGTGTATTTGTCATCTAGATCTATGCAGATGTAGCATAAGACAAACACCATAGTAGAGTAACATGAGACAATGTTTTTAAGAAGATCTGGAAGTTTAATAATATCAAATTAGGGTGGAAGGGTGGTTCTGGGGAAATCTACATGCCTGTAAGGAGGTCTTAGCCACCTTCCAGTAGTAGCTATAGAATCAGAGTATTGGTGTATTCTTGTCTGTAGGTGTAGGAAGAAACATGGGTGTGGGTGCATCCTTCAGTAGTGGCTGAGAAAATTGGGGATTGTGGTCTCCAGAAAGTGGGTGCTTGCAAATTACTATTGTATATTGTAAAAAAAAAGTTTTATAGATAATAGAAATGTGTTGGCTGCTTACCTTATTGGGTTCCAAGTTAAAATATTGTGTCCAAATTTCGTTTTACATTTGATAACACAAAATAAATTGTGTTTAATTTTTTGTCATTAATTCACCCCGCCCTCTCAGTGACAAGACCTAATATCTAATTGGTATCAAAGCAGGATCCTTCACCATAGTATAACCACTGGAAGGGAGATCCTATTACAACCACTATGGATCAACAGATGAAGATGTCAATTAGTGTCCCCATATTTGATGGTGAAGACCATGTTTTCTGGAAAATTAGAATGAAAAAATATTTGATTTCCATTGGTATGGAAGTTTGGGAATTACTTGAAGAAGGATAGAAAGTTCCAAAATTCACTCCCACAAAAGCAAAAGAAAGGAAGAAATTTTGGGAACATGCAAAGGCCTTAAATGCATTACAAGATGGAATAGGTAAGAAGGTTCTTGCAAAATTACTGACGTGTAGAAGGTTTTGGGACAAAATAGAAACCATATATGCAGGAGACTCCAAATAAAAGATGAAAAACTTCAATCTCTTAAAGTAAAATATGAAAGTATAAAAATGAAGGATGAAGAAAATATTTCAGAGTACTTCGAAGAAATTGAGAATCTTGTTAATACAATCAAAGGTTTGGGGGTATAAGTACCATAGTATGAGTTAGTTGAAAAGATACTAAAAACAATTTCTATGGCATATAATCCAAAAGTATCCACTCTTGAATACCGAGAGAAGCTAGAATATCTTACCGTGGATGAATTGTATGGAATCCTCACAACCTATGAATTAAGACTAGGTATTCATAATCTCCCAAAAGGAGAAGAAGCTTTCAAATTAATCAAGAAGAAAAACCAGAAGCAAAAATATCAGTCCAACCATGATGAAGAATCTAATGGAGAAGAAGCCAATTTTGTTAAAAAACTTCAGAAAGGACCACAGAAGTAAAAAGGCAAGCTGGCCTTTAGATGTTTTAATTGTGGAAAAATTGGGCACTTTCAAGCCAGGTGTCGTTATCCCAAGGAAGAATCTGAAGATGAATATGACAACAATTCAAGAAAAAGGGAAAATTATACTATAAGAAAAATTACAAAGGAAAAAAGAATTTCTACTCAAAAGAAGAAGACAACAGTTCAATTGAGTGTAATATCCTCAATTTTGGACCTAACACTTATAGGCATCAGCCTATTGATTATGATATTATCTTGATATTTTATTTGATATATTGGGTCGAGGGCCCCATTGCATATGGACATGATGATTTTTTTTGTATATATTGGGCGTAAGCCAATTATTGATGATATACATATATGCTTGTTTGTGTTGGGCCTGGACCTTAAAACACATGATTGGTAAGATGTTTTGTTTTGAGTGAGGAGCTTTGGAGCACATGTGTAATTAATGTTTTGTGTTGAGAGAGGAGCTATGGAGCACATGGGTAATTGATACTTGGTTTTGATCAAGGAGCTCTCGAGAAGATGAGCACTTACATTTGTGTTGTGCTAGAAGCTCTGGATCACACATAAGATAATTGGAAGTGTTGGGGATAAGCCTTGGATCCCTCCATGTTGATGTTGAGCATAATCTCTAGAGCATCGTATCCTTGGCCATTGTATCCCTAGGTGTATTGTACAACTACATCCTAGCATTAGTGATGAGCAAAGAACTGTCTAATTGCACTAAGTTTGTAACTCCCTGTTAAGAATTGAGTATGGGATCTAGTAAGCGCTAGGGGTTTATTGAAAAGAATTTAATAACTTCCATGTGAAAACGAGTTGAGAAAAATATTGATCTCATCATACTTATTTATAAGTGATTAAATGAAATTTTGAATTTCTATATTCTCATCAAGTACTGAAGAACTACCATGTTATACGAGGGAATCCAACATGCAAGTATGTTTAGAGTTTCCTCGCCAAGAAAACCTAACCATCTACCTATTTGACCTTAATGAATAAGTGTCATTAAGTGTAGGGATCATAGTATACAATGCCCAAATACAAGTGTTAACAAATGTTATATTAATATGTATTTTAGACATGGTATGTATGAAGAATAAATATAGTAATAATATTAATTATGAAAGAAAGAAAGGAAAGATCCATCCAATAGTATTTATTATTAAAATATAATAAATAGTACAATACCTACAAAAATTCTAATTAGGAGCTAGTTGAAAGTTCCTAAGTTAAAGTATTAAAAATTACCCAAATTAATTAAAAAGGGTTAAATAAAGAAATCAAGGTTTCTTTATTTAACTATCACTTTGATTGACAAGTATGTCTATAAAGTCTCAAGCCAAGGAAAGGCTTGGGTTCTGATCTATCTTGTGGGAGTCATTATTCTGGTTGTTTTTCTCTCAAGTGAATTCTTGAAGAACAATTTCCTGGAAGGAAAAAAGAGAATTGATCCAGACCTAATATACCAAATAGGAAACCCTACCTTAGGAGCTTTAAGCTACTTGCATGTTGGAGTCTAGCTCGAGGGGATCCAAATTGAATCCAGGAATGGTTCTGGGTCATGGTTAGGTGGAACATGGTACTTCCAAAGTGATTCATTCATCTAATATAGAGGCGAGATCTACCTATGAATTTTTAATGTTGTTTATTTGAGTGTGCACGTTCACCCATTAAATAAGCTTCAGATTATAGGTGTGAGATCCTAGGCTTCCTATTCTATTTTTACAGAATAAAGGCTGGTTGATTTAGGTAAAGATTCACATTGCATGTTCTAACCCTATATGTTTGGTTTCTGTTCAAATATTCTAGGGTTTGCATTTTAAATTATAACCCTAGGTTGTACTCTACTTCTTATGTTATATTTATCCATGGTTTATTTCGTTAGATTACATCTGCAATTTAATTCTTGTATAAATGTGTATCAAGGGTTTGCGCCTTAGTTTTCATTCTTGTATTTTATTTAATGCTGAAATCATGATTAATTAAAAACTAGGATTTATTTCACATATTTTACTTATCTATTCTTTTTTCCTTTATAAATCTACTCACTTATTCCATTTGTCAGTAGAGGCATGTTTTAGATTTACATAGACTAGTTCAGAAGTAATTTATATATAAGTATAAGCTTACAACCTAGTCAACCTAAGCTTTAATCTACAGCTGAACTATCATATATAAAAATATATATAAATCAACAGATATAAAATAGATTCATAAATCCAATATACTAAGTACAATAGTTTTAACTAAGTACACACTACAAACATTCCATACTAAATCCAAGATAAAAACTAACAAAGACCTTTCAAGGTCTGAATATTTAAATACACGCTAACTACTAAACCATTTACATTAAAATAACTTCATCATAAGAAAATAAACATAGTAAGTATCATGACCATTCATTGGTCTAAAATCAAGTTCCTTTTACTAATTAAAATCCACATCCCTAATATTATAAATCTACATAATCAAA
>LPNX010498792.1:10750-50875 GCA_001517045.1 Pseudotsuga menziesii
TACTGTTGTTGGGAGATCACTTGCTGTTTTGGGGTTTTTACTGTTTTGGTGCTGATTCTATCTCTGAGGAAGTTGCGGGGTTTTCTCCTTTATGATTTCCTCGAGGAAAAACACTATGTCATTGTCTCTTGTGTTTGATTGCTATACTTGTTATTCTCTCAGTTAAAGATCCTAATAATGCTAGCTTAATGTTGAAAAACTAACAATTAATACAGAGGAACCAAATTATAAACCCAATCGTAGTCTTACACAAAGTCCAAGTAAATATACAAGAGAGGGAAGGAATCAAATCCTATGGGAACCTAAGCCCCAAATCATAACCACGCTTTTATTACAACTCATTTCATCAACAACGACCAAGTTTCGACTCCTGTAGATTCATTCTACATTTATCAAGGACACACTATATGCAAAGTGTATGCCTACTGTACACATTAAAATAAATTTTCCATAGCGAGGTCATGAGACCCTTAACCATCCCCACCCAGGATATAAATAAAAATGAAAATCATTACATAGAGGTCGTAAGACCTTTACTAATCTATGTGAAACATTTAGATAAGACACAGCTTATAAATAAACTTCACAATATTATAAATAACAATATTGCACTGTCAACAAATCAACCCACAGCAATGAAATCCATCTAGGGTTTTCACCCACGACTCCTTTGCTTTCCACATTGCACTAAGTAAAAAACATAAGGTAAAATCTAAACAGTCTACGATTTCGAAGCTTCCATGGAAAGCGCCTATGCCATCCACAGCATGGCCCCAAGCCATACGGTTTCAACTTTACTAATTATCATAACTAAACTAATAATGGAAGCAATTTTACACAATCCAACTACGAAAGAAGACACCATATGAAACCTAGGTTCAACAAACAGTAATGCAACATAAATCTATTTACACACTCCAATTAATAACCATTGCAAAACAATAATTCAACATGTATTTCGCAATCCCCACATTTTATTACATTAACAAAATTTACACAGTCGTTCCAAGCGTCGTAGCACCATTGCATACAATGGTGCTTCTGAATATTAAGTGTTAAATCAAATATGATTTACACAAAGTAAATACATGTAGAGCCGGTTAAAATTCCTAAGGCACTGTCACTACTAATATGACCATTAATTAAAAACCAAATCTCTGTAATCCCCGGCCAAAGGAAAATAGAAACCCCATATCCTAAAACTTCAAACTACAACCAGTTACAACCCAGTTTAAAATCCCAAGAGGTGGTGAGCATATATTTTGTTAGCAAGCTTACCATAATGCTAACCCATGGCTTGCAGTGAAGCTACGAATCCCACCTCTTCGAGCCAGCCTTGTCACCTGCAACCATGAAACACTACAAAGAATGAGAAGTATGAAAGCTGAGTGAGCTAGAAATAAAACATTAACAGCAGTAAAACTGTAATATACCATACCTTTGAGGCCCTGGAAGTCACCTTCACACCACTGTGCAGAGCCTAGACCAAAACAACGAACAACCAAAGCAAAATGACAAGCCAACGTTGAGCCAAACCCTATGTTGGGGCTGCCACAAATTCCAATATGAATTAATGGCACCAGTTGGTGTCTACTATCAATGCAAAAACCTACGTCTCCATAGTTTTCGAATGATACAATATCATTGCCACCTTTTTTTCCATTTGCATAGTGTTAAAACCCCAACGTGAATGTTTAGACCATGTCATATATTTCTCTACCCAAAAGTTTAATGCAAGGCATAAGGCATTGTATGCATTGGGTACGTTAGGCACTAAGCCTTTAAAAATTGGCTTCTCTTCGTCCTTAGTCAACAATCGTAGAACCATGGCTTATGAATTATGCCATGGTACACATTGTTTACATAAAATGAAGAAATTATCTTTAACAATGGTTTGCGAACCTACCAAGAGAGATAAGAAGTTATGTTAATACTCTTAATAAAATAAGTATGAAATACATTTAGGTTAAAATATGAAAAATTGATGAGTAAATCATAATGAACAATAGGCGTCACTTGGATAATCATTCCAGATCTTAAAAGAAATAATCGTGGCAATTACCTTGTCACTAAAGAAAGTAAGTACGAAGCAATAATAATGAAAAGTAGGTATCACTAGCGGCAAGTGTAGTACACCTGCACATAAATAAGTTAAGAGTGCCTTAGTTAAAACTGAACTAAGTAAGCCCTCTAGACAAGTAGAAGCTTTACCTCTCAGATAGTCACATGGGAGAACTAGTCCCTCCACATTGCCCACATTGTTTCCAAGAACAAAGTTAAGTTAGAACCATGTAAATAAATAGTAAACACATGTTGAATTTATCAAAGCGTATAATCAAGTAACTACACATACACAACAATGTATAACCATAAGAATAATGTAGTAATCATCCTTATGAAATCTTAAGTAAAACACAGTAACCATCATAACTGAAAGTAAGATGATAGAATGTAAGAACCCCTTACGACCAAACAGTGGTACATTTAGTGTACGTTATATTCTTTGAGATTCAATAATGTCCAACCTAGGCAGTTTTTACTAGCCTATTAATTTTATCTTAATTTTTAACATTTGGGGACATTATAAGTGGTATCAGAGCCTAGTTTGAATACTAAGAAACCTATGGGCGCAACAACCATTTACTTCCAAGAAAATAAAGTATGTTATTAAAAATATTGTTACTAACAAAATTTTTCTTATTATTATTTTTTTTTTTAAATTTCAAGAATTTTTATAGAACAGATCAGATTATGAATACTGAGGAAGATAACAATCAGAAAGGAAAGATGAATATCCCTCCCTAGAAGCAGAACTAGTGGTGGAATTAAATTCTAATATTTTGAAGCCGAGACTGTTAGGAACTCATGTCAATACCTCTCTTTACTATGTTAGTATATTGTTGTTGGATGCATATGCTTTGTAAGTTCTCCCATAGTAATTGTTGATCCATAGTTTGTGTTATTGTTGTGAGGCACATATGCTTTGTAAGACGCCTGTAGTATTTGTTGATCCATAGTTTATATTGGCTTATGGTTTTGACCCATAGTATTGGTGCCCATAGTTTATATTGGCCCATGGTTTTGACCCAGAGTATTGGCGCCTATTTTTGGTATATAAGTGTGTGTTGAGGCCAAGGAAGGCACCGTGAAGTTATTTTGTATTGATCTTGCTCAAAGGAGGTTGCCCCCTTGAAGTGGCTTGCGATTAATATAAAAGTGATCTTGAGTTCTGCTGCTATATCATGTGTTTTGATTACTTGTTTGCTACAGGGTCCTCACATCTGGTATCAGAGCACTTTCCTTGGCACAAGTGGGAAATTTTTTATTTTTATTTTTGGCGGCGACTTTCAGATCAATTTATAAAAATTTATGCACAAAATCAGAAGAAATGGATTGCATATCTGAATTCCTCTTTCAAAAATATGCAGTTTCAAAACAAAAATCATCTCATTTGGAGTTCTAAAAGTGGAGATATCGCAGATTTAAAATCCGCAATTTTTCAGAATTTCGGTGACAGCCGCGGAAATTGCAGCGAGAAAATCTTTCGACCGAGTGCCCATATTTTTATTCTGATTTCATAAGTAGAAGCAGAGTGGTTGTTCCAGTTTCAGAAACATGCTATAATAGCGATTCTGAGCAATATAAATCCAGTTTTTAAACATTGGGTGGAATTTCTGCCCAAATTTTTTTTTTTTTTTCTGTTACAGGTTCGGATCTGGGAATAATCCCTCTCTGCTTAACTGTGGGAAGTAATTGGGAATAACCCCTAAAACGCATTGTGAGGAGTACCACAGGAACCCCGAAGTAGCTGGCCCATTGAGAGGACCTGCCAGCGAAAAGGGCAACGACCCCTACCTGATTAACTAGTTCCCACCCGTGAGGTAAACCAAGAGCTGTCGTTTGTGACCAAGCGGTTATCAGCTTTACCTGAGCCGTGGAGTGAGGGGTACTGCCCCAATACGCAAGCCGTCAGACAGCATTGGTGGCCGAGTGAATCCCTTGAACTGATAGGAAGCCGCACATACCTGCGGTCCATATCTATTTTCAATTGCACAATTGTAGATTTCCTCTGTCCAAAACTGTTGCCGGTCATTTCCGCGCTGTTGCAGATCCACCTGTTGCCGATCACTTCCGCGCCATTGCAGATCCCTTCATGAAAAATCTCCTACTTATGGTTGTCACCCGTACAAGAGCAAAAATCATGGAGGAAGCACTTGCAGCCATCCAAGCCAAACTCCAGGAACTGGATGAAAAATTTCTCGGTCTCCATCTTGAGCATTCAGCTATGAACACTAGATGATAGTCTGAGTCTTCATCAGCCAATGGGTTCTCTTCTTCCAGCAATTTTCGCTGTCCGAAGCTAGATTTTCCGCACTTCAATGGTACTGATCCGACTGGATCGATCTATCGTGTAGAACAGTATTTCATCCTTCATAATACTTTTGATGTCCACCAAGTTCCACTTGCCTCCTTTTATTTGGAAGAGGAAGCTCTTCAATGGTATCGTTGGTACATCAAGGCTCATGAAGAGCCAAAATGGCCTGCTTTTTGCCAGCTCCTTTTGAAATGATTTTGTCCTAGTGCTTTTGATGACTTCACAGGAGCTCTCACAAAACTTCGCCAAATTGGCACTGTGAAAGAGTATCAAACTGAATTTGAGAAACTAGCTAATCACACTGAAGGATTACCTGATGACTTCTACCGGAGTTGTTTTATCAGTGGTCTAAAGGATGCAATTCACTCTGAGGTCAAAATGTTCAGTCCCAACACAATGATGGAAACCCTAGGGTTGGCTAAGTTGGCAGAAGACAAGATGGTATCCCAACAACGCTCCAAATCCTCTTTTGTTCCCTTCCGAAATATGGGTTCTCAATGACCTCCCATTCCTCCAGCTCCTGACTCACCTCCACTCAAACATTTGTCTGAAATAGAGATGCATGCACGCAGAGAAAAAGGGATTTGTTATAACTGTGATGAGAAATTCAGTTGGGGACATCGATGTGTTCAACAAAATCTCTATCTCTTGGATGTGGATTCTCCACCTGCCTCTGAAATTGGTGAAGAAGTTTTCGATACAATGGATGCTCCGGTTGACACTCACGAGCCACCTACTGACCCTCCATCTCCGGACGACCAACCCGAGATATCCCTCCATGCTTTAGCTGGAGTCACTACCCCCTAAACAATGCGGGTACGCGGTTACTTCAAGAAGCTTCCTCTTACAATACTCATTGATTGTGGCAGCACTCATAATTTCATTGACCCTCGGATCGCCAAACAAGCTGATTGTTTTATCCATCCTTGCTCCAACTTTGAAGTCATGGTTGTCAATGGGGGCACCTTACCTTGCAAACGGAAGTGTCGTAATGTGCGTATCTCTATGGGAGATTATAACCTCCGCTCTGACATGCTTTCCTTAGCCTTAGGCAGATGTGATGTGGTTTTGGGTGCTCAATGGCTGCGCACACTTGGCCCCATATTATGGGATTTTGTTGAACTTTGGATCATTAGAGGAAATTTGGGGTCTAAAATGGGCCTTATAAGAAAACGTGCCAAAATAAGTTTTTGTGAGTTGGAATTCAAGAACCAATATAATTTCAATAAAATAAGTCAACCATAATGGTTGAATTGACATATTTGTCATTAAAAAAAACTACTTTTTTTGTTCGTATTTTCGATATATCTCATTTTGTTTTTACTCAAATTTTGATCAGGAGAGCTCGTTGGATGCGGAATTTGATTTTGCATCCAACGGGCACCCACACTGCATACTTTTGATGGACCCCGCTACCCCAAAAACAAGAAATACCTGAAAAAATGTGATGATGACATCATCATCACGTTTTTCCTGAAAAAACATGATGATGACATCATCATCACGTTTTTTCAGGTATTTCTTGTTTTTGGTGTAGCGGGGTCCATCAAAAGTATGCAGTGTGGGTACCCGTTGGATGCGAAATAAAATTCCGCATCCAACACGCTCTCCCAATCGAAATTTGAGTAAAAACACAGGGAGATATGTCAAAAATCCGAACACAAAAAGTGGTTTTTTTCTTTCTTCCTCCAAAATTAATCAATATTATTTTATTATTTTAACTATTATTTTATTATTTTCCTTAGGAGGCCCATTTTAGACCCCAAAATTCCTCTAATGACAGTTCTCCCCCGATGGACACAAACACACATTGAAGGGATTACAACCAGGGTCTCTCATCATCATCAGTTCACATTGCCTGGAAAAACTCCTTAAGAAGAGTTCCCATGGTGTCATTGCTCAGCTCCATTCCCTTCAAATGCAACCTTCAGTGGCCCCCACTACTCCTTTGGATCTCCAACAAATTCTGGATTGCTATACAGGTGTTTTTGCTGAACCAGTGGGACTTCCACCTTCACGACCAGAGGACCATCATATTCAGCTCCTCCCTGGTAGCATTCCTCCCAACATCAGGCCCTATTTGCGGAAATTCATTCTGGTATTTTTTGATGATATCCTCATCTACAGTGAAACATGGGCTGAACATCTCCAGCATCTGGCTCTTGTAATGCAACTTTTCTTTGATCATCATCTCCATGCCAAAAAGTCTAAATGTGTTTTTGGCCAAAAGGAAGTTGAGTATATTGGGAACATTAACTCAGCACAAGGGGTTCATGTGGATCCTGCCAAAATCGCTGCCATGAACAATTGGCCACCTCCTACGACACTCCAGAGCCTTCGTGGTTTTTTGGGGTTGACTGGCTACTACCACAAGTTTGTCAAGGATTATGGGAAGCTTGCAGCTCCATTAACTGCGATGTTGAAAAATGATGCTTTTACATGGACCCATGTTACTGAGCGTGCATTTGACAAGCTAAAAAAAGCTATGTGTACTACACCCGTTCTAGCTATGCCCGATTTTTCCAATCCATTCACTATTGAGAGTGATGCTTGCGGCAATGGACTTGGTGCTGTTCTCCTTCAAGATGAACACCCCATTGCGTTCACCCGAGAAGCCCTTTCCGGTAAGAATTTAGCTGCCTCTACATATGAAAAGGAAAAGATGGCCATTTTGCATGAAGTACAAAAGTGGTGACCCTACCTCTCAGGGACTCATTTCTGCTTCCGGACTGATCACCAGAGTCTGAAATATTTCCTAGAACAGCGTGTATCCTCCCCAGCACAACAGAAATGGGTTAGAAACCTCATGGGTTCTGACTATGAGATCACTTATAAGAAGGGTAAGCACAATCTTGTGACTGATGCCCTTTCTCGCACATTTGATGACCAAGGTTCTATTTCCACTATTTCTATGCCTGTTCCAAATTGGTTGCAATCGGTTCAGCAGGGTTATGTCAATGACTCTTCATTATCTCACATCATCCAACGCTTGGACAACAACCCTTCTGTTGTTCCACATTGCTCTTGGGATGGTGCTTCACTGCGATACAAGGGTCATCTGGTGCTTCCCCAGAACAAAGCTCTTCAACAAGCTATCTTCTATGAACTCCATGCTTCTCCGTCAGCGGAGCACTCTGGTTTTCTCCAAACGTATGAACGGGCACGGTGCAACTTCTTCTGGCAGGGCATGAAAAGGACAATTCAACAGATGGTGGTAGAAGGTGATACCTGCCAGCGCAATAAGTGTGAAACAACACCCCTTCCGGGATTGCTCGAGCCCTTTCCCATACCTCTGAAGATATGTACAGATATTTCTATGGATTTCATTGACGGGCTCCCTAACTCTGGAGGGAAGATTGTGATTTTGGTTGTGGTTCATTTCCTCTCCAAATATCATCATTTTTGTGCTCTCAGCCATCCCTATACAGTCTCTTCCATTGCTCAAATTTTCCTGGACCAGATCTTTCGTCTTCATGGAATACCTTCTTCCATTGTCTCGGCTCGTGATGCGACTTTCACCAGTCATTTTTGGATAGAACTCTTTCACCACACTGGCACCAAACTGAAGATGCATTCAGGTTATCACCCCCAAACGGATGGTCAGACTGCAATTATCAATAAATGCTTGGAACCTTATCTTCGTTGCTTCTCCTCTGAGCAACAACATCAGTGGGAAAAGTGGCCCCCTCTCGCTGAATGGTGGTAAAATACCTCTTACCGCACTGCCTCTAAAATGACTCCATATGAAGTAGTTTATGTTCAGGCACCGCCAGTTCTTCTTCCTTACACCCCCAGCAGTTCTCCAATTCAGGCAGTTGACGCGGTCCTTCGCATTTTGTGCGAAAACCTTCACATGGCAGGAAATTGCATGAAGCAAGAAGCTGATCAGCACCATTCCGAGCGCACTTTTGAAGCCGGTGAGATGGTTTTTCTTTGTCTCCATCCTTACAAGCAATCCTCACTAAAACTCAAAGGGCGTCATTAGCTTGCTCCAAATTTCTATGGGCCATATAGGATTCTTCAGAAGATTGGGTCTGTTGCTTCTAAATTGGAACTTCCGCCTTCTTCCCGCATTCATCCAGTATTTCATCTCTCTTGTCTGAAGAAATTTCTTGGCACCAACATCAAAGGCCAAACTATTTTACCAGAATTGGATAATGAAGGATCCATCTTTTTGGAGCTGGAGGCTATCCTCAATAAGCGCACTCGTTAGCTTCGCTCTCGCTCTATCACAGAGGTCTTAATTCAATGGCACGGAATGCAGCCAGAGGATGCTATGTGGGAACCACTGTTGGGCACCGTTTTTGACCCCTTTTTCCTCTTAAATATCTTTCATTTCCTTCATAAAACCTCCATATTGAGTAGAAAGCTTTAAAGTTCATCTATAAACCTTGGTTAAAGAGGTATAATGTCATTGCTTACTAATAAATTGAGTTTTGTGACTTTTTAAGCATTTTAACTAGGATTTTTACTTAGACTACGGGATGTACTAACTTCCCGTATTACCTCCAAGATTGAGCATTTGCAGGACATCTAGGAGGGAACTGGAAGATAAATAATGGATCCTCAATGTCCACAGATGGATGAACATACAACGGTTAAGTGATGTGGCCTGTACAGATGTCCAGTCAACTAGAGTCAAAGGCGGCCACTTGTTCTACATCCAGCACAAAAGAAGGAACAATATTGATTTTGTGGAGTTCCACGGTTCTGAAGATGATCTCGTTATCTATTTTCATTAATTAGGTTGGAGAATTGTAGCATTTCTAGTTGTGTTTCGAATTTGTATAAATCCATCATAAGACAATGAAGAACTATCACGATTTTGAAGAGGAATGCACTTGTGCTTCTGAACTGTGTGGTATTACTGTGTAAACAATTTCTGGTGAATGAATATCAAATTTTAGTTCTGTAAATCTTTGATTGTGTGTGGAGCAAGGCTTTGGAGGGCCCTCATCATTGAGTTCCCGCACTTTTACATTGCCGGTGTAGTGATTTGATGATTGCAGCGATTTCATTCTGGTGCAAGTCCTTTAAATCGAGCCATTGGTATGTGTTTTCTGGTAGTTTCTAGTTTATAAATTGCAGAACAAATTCAGTTAATCTCTTCATCAATTTTATTAATGCTCTGTTCCTTTTATTTCACGGTTCACACTACAATTTCTATCATGCTGTATAACATTGGCAATATTGGATAAACGTTGTTCTTTTCACTGGTTAAATACTGAATGCGTTGAAGATTTAAACCACGATCTCAGTTCATTATATGTTTCTATTTATTCAAATGATGAAATAGTAAAGGACATTTACAAATTATGAATACTGTCTTGTAAGAGATTTTGATTGGTAATTGTTCCTTCAGCGCTGGTAGAACTCTGTGGTTTGTAGCCTAGGGTTAGATTTACTATTTAATTGCTTTTTATCTCAGTTCTTTTATCAGTAGAATTGTTTTCATGAATCAAATACTGTGTGCTTAAAAAGAAACAATGAAATCACCCTTGTAAAAGGATTTTTTGTCTATAGGTTGCAGTATTCTTTTTCATCTGTCAGTAGATCTAGTTCACAGTTAGCTAAATTCCAGATAAGTTTAGCTTCTAAGTTCTAAAACCTGGATGTGTCTCAAAGTTTACTGACCCAGATTGATTTAAATATAAGTTCTAATTCACCTATAGATCAGAGCCCAACATTTGGCGCCGTTACCGGGGAGGCACTGTAGAAGCAGACTTAGGAACCTTAGATTTCTGATAAAAACAAAAATTTTAAACAAAAACACAGAATAGGTTTTACTTTTATGTCTAGATTAAGAGACGAGAAAGGAAGATTTCGTAAAAACCCCCCAAAAACAGAACTAACAGGAGCCTCTCTTCCAAAAGGTTTTATCTCAATGGTTGGTAGTTTCAAAATGTCTAAGGAAGAAACATCAAAAGGCCCAACAGCTGAACAGAGAAGGGAGTATGAGAGGATGCTAGAAATAGAAAAGAAACGAAGACAAGAGAGAAGAGAACAAGAGAGGAGACATGAAAGAGAAGAAGAAAGAGGACATGAGAGAGAGGAGAAGATAGAAGAAGATCAGGAAGCTACCTTCAAATTTCCTATTTTGGACACTAGCATTATCCTAGGAGAAGATGTAAAAATGAAGAACATTCCACCCTCTGTTTTACCAAACTTCTATGGCCTGACCTCTGAAGATCCCGACTCTTTCCTATTCCAATTTGACATCTTGTGTCTAACATATGGGTATACTGATGACACCCATAAGCTCCGCCTTTTTCCTTCTACCCTTAAGGCAGCTGCCTTGAAGTGGTTTATGGGTCTAGGAGAACATTCTATTACTAGCTGGGATGAAATGAGGAAGATCTTTCTTCGAAAATATCAGGCCTATTGTAGATCAAAGGATCTCAAAGATGATATCTTTGGAATGACTCAATAGGAAGATGAGAGTTTGGAGGAATATTTGGAAAGGTTCTCATACAATTTACAAAAATCTAAATACAATTATTTAACACTAGAGATGATTAGAACAATATTTCTTAAAGGGATAAGAGAAGAGTATTTAGATATTTTAAATGTTATGGGCAAAGGTGACATTTCTTATCTTCCATTCGATGAGATACAAGACTTATGCTATAAATATTCAAGAGGGAAGGCTAGGACTGGAAAAAGAGACATCATTACCAAAGTAAACAAGTCTGCAAACAGTGGTATTTCTAGGGCTGAGCTTGGAAATATGCTAGAAGATTTTAAGACTGATTTATTGAGTACATTGGGCACACAGGTTGAAGTAGGAAAAACTAAGAAAAGAAAAGAACAACAGGACCAGCAAGATCAAGCCTTGTCCATTTTTTGTCCTAAGTGTAGAAAGAAGCACCCACTTAAAGAATGTCCTTTAAATGCTGTTGAAATTTGTGGTTTATGTACTTTTAATCATAAGACTGATGATTGCCCTAGATTAAAAGAGTTGCAGGCAGCTCGAATGGAGGAGAACTAAAACATGGAGTCTCTCTACTTCATGGGACACCGAAGACCTTGGCAGCCACGATTCTCAGGTATGTCCCAAGACCCTATGCAACAATTTAATGCAAATTATCAAACTCCTATTCCTAACTCATGGAGTGCACCCATGCCTTGGAAAACTTGGTCTCCTCCCTTAGCCCAATCTGCTCGAAATTGGAGAGGTTATGCCCATGGTAAGCAGACATATCAGCAGGCCTATTTGCAGCCATACCAACAACCTTCAGCCTATCCCCAATACCAGCAGCATCAAGTCCAAAATCCTTCTTATCAAGCCCCATCTTACCAAGTTCCATGTTTTCAACAACCCAATATGGCTCCTCAATTGGGTCCCCCACCTCAACAGCTTCAATTGTCATCCAATTAGCCTCCACCTCGGCCTACACAACTACCAGCTCAGCCCATTCCAAATCCAAACAATAAAACAGAAAGACCTATGTATAATGTTGATGATGGAATGGCACTTCCCTATTCAGTTCTTCCATTGCAAAATATTACTTTGAGATATGGGAAAACCTTGCAAAAAGAATCTCCTGTTATTGTAGAAGAACAAACAGAAAATGATAAAAATACAAAAAAATTAAATATAGAAAAACCTCAATCAGAAAATCAGAGTCAAAAAGGAAAAACTTTAGTATCATATGAACCTCCTTTCCCAGAAAGGTTGGTTAAAGAAAAACCTTCAATTTCCTTACCTAACTTTGATGTTTTGAATGAGTTAAAAGATGCATATGTCAAAATTCCTTTACTACAGGCTATAAAAGATATTCCAATTTTCACTAAAGCAGTAAAAGAATTATGTCTTAATAAAAGAAAGAAGGATCCATCCAAAATACATGTGGTAGGAAATCTAGCAGGACTAATGTCTAACACCATTTTTATTGAGAAATATATGGATCCTGGTATTCCAATGGTTACAATCACTATTAATAATTTTTCAATTCCAAAGACATTGATTGATTTAGGTGCTGCAATTAATGTGATGACACTTGAAACAATGGAATACCTTCACTTGACGAATCTTAGACCAACAACAACAGTCTTGGAATTAGCTGATAGGCCTAAGATCACACCTGAAGGAGTATTAGAGGATATCACTGTTTCTTTAGAATCCTGGGAGTACCCTGTTGATTTCATAGTCCTACAGCCAAAGTCTAACCTAGGAGGTCACCCTTTGATTCTTGGCAGACCATGGCTGGCAACAGCAGATGCCTTCATAGGATGTAGGTTACGTAGCATGCTTATCTCACATGGGACAGAAAGAAAACAAATTACACTCTACCCTTCTGCCCAAAGACCTTCTACATTAGATCAGTTGTCTTGGATTAATGAAACTGAAGAACAAGAAGAAGAAGTAATTCAGCCTGTCTTGAGTATCAACCAGTTCTATGACTTTCAGGAAGCCAATAATGAAGATTTGTTAGATTATTTTATTGCTGAACCTGATATTTCTGAAGAATTAAGAGACATACAATATGCTGCAGTAAATTAGGTTTTGGGCTATAATTTTCAGGAAAATTGCACAATACATTCTCTAGCATTGGTACTTCATGATATTCTCAATGTTTATTCAATCACAGATATTCAGAGTAAGAGAATTGAAATCAGTCCAGGAAAAAGTTTAAATATAAGTGCACATCTTACTCCATTACAAGAAGAACAATTGATTAATTTACTGAATACACATTCACATGCATTTGCTTGGGAGTACACAGATATGCCTGGTATTCCTCATGAGACATGCACTCACCATATTTACACAGATGATAAGAACAAACCTCTTAGACAACCACAACGCAGAATGAACCCTATATTAAAAGAAATAGTCAAAGAAGAGCTGCAAAAGTTGTTAAAAGTAGGGTTTATCTACCCCATTTCCGATAGCCAATGGGTTTCCCCCTTGGTTGTTGTCCCTAAAAAGAATGGTAAATGGAGTATATGTGTGGATTACAGGGAATTAAATAAAGCAACATTAAAAGACTACTTCCCATTGCCTTTCATTGATCAGGTGTTGGATACCCTAGTTGGCAAAGAGTACTTTTCATTTTTAGATGGTTTCAGTGGTTATAATCAAATCAGTATTGCAACAGAAGACCAGGACAAAACCACCTTTACATGTCCCTGGGGCACCTATGCCTACAAGGTTTTACCTTTTGGCTTATGTAATGCCCCAGCTACCTTTCAGAGGGCGGTCCTGGACATCTTTTCCGATTTGATTCATGAGTGTGTTGAGATTTACATGGATGATTTTTCTGTTTATGGAAATAATTTTGAAGATTCTTTGGAAAACCTGGACAAAATTATAAAAAGATGTGTTGACTCAAACCTTTCCCTCAGTAATGAAAAATGTTTTATGATGATGAATTAAGGTATAGTCTTAGGACATCACATTTCTGCATCTGGTATAAAAGTTGATCCTGCTAAAATTCAAATAATTGAAAATTTATCTCAACCAGCAACTCAAACAGATGTAAGAAGCTTTCTAGGATATGCAGGCTATTATCGTAGGTTTATTGCAAATTTCAGTAAGATAGCTCTGTCATTGTTCAAATTGCTTTCTAAGGATGTGAATTTTAATTGGGATACTGATTGTCAATCTGCATTTCAGACACTAAAGGAGAAACTCTCAATTGCACCCATTTTAAGAGGACCAAATTGGGCATTACCATTTCATATTTCTACTGATGCCTCTGCTACTGCCATAGGGGCTTCATTAGGCCAGAAAGAACATACTTTGACTTATGCAATCTACTTTATAAGTAAAAATCTGACCCCTGCAGAGTTAAACTATACAGTCACTGAAAAGGAAATGCTGGCCGTGGTTCATGCTGTAAATAAGTTTCGTCATTACATAACTGGTTATGAGATTTTTGTCCATACAGATCATTCAGCCTTACGGTACTTAGTGAACAAGTATATCACTAATGGTCGAATTACTAGATGGTTATTATTAATGCAAGAATTCAACATCACTATTCTAGATCGACTTGGATGAGAAAATCAAGTGGCAGACTTTCTGTCTCGTTTGCACAATACTGGTGAGATTGTTCCTGTTTCTGATAGTTTTCCTGATGAACACCTATTTGCAATTTCTGTTATCACTCCATGGTATGTTAACATTGCCAATTACTTATCATCAGGCCAATTACCACCATCTATGACCTCTAAAGAAAAGAAAAAGATTATTAAACAAAGTGCTAGGCATACATGGGTTAATGGTGATCTCTTTTATACAGGATATGATTTAATTATAAGACGATGTGTACAACAGGATGAGATCTTAGATATTTTAAAAGCATGTCATGACAAACCGTGTGGTGGTCATTTTGCAGATAAAAGGACAGCATACAAGATACTCAATATGGGGTATTATTGGCCTACTATCTTCAAGGATGCTAAGAGGTATGTTAGAAGTTGTGATACTTGTCAACGGATGGGATGGCTAGTCCGCTCTGATGAAATGCCACTTCATCCCCAATTACTCATTGAACCATTTGAAAAGTGGGCCCTTGAATTCATTGGTCCAATCAATCCACCATCACAAGGAAAGAAGTGCATTCTGGTCTGTACGGATTATGTTACTAAGTGGGTAGAGGCCAAGCCTTTACCGAGAGCCACGGAGCAGACTGTGGTAAAATTTCTCTTTGAGGAGATCTTTGTTAGATTTGGGGTGCCTAGGGAAATTGTAACTGATCAAGGTGCCCAATTTACTTCCAAATTAGTGCAAGAGATAGCAGAAAAATACAAGATCAAGCACAGAAAGTCCACCCCTTACCATCCACAAGCCAATGGCCAAGTGGAATCTACAAACAAAACCCTAGAAGGCATCATCACCAAAACTATTCAGATGCATAGGAAAGATTGGTCAGCAAAGCTTACTGAAGATTTATGGGCATACAGAATCACTTGGAAAAACAGTACTGGTTTTTCTCCTTACTAGCTTGTCTACGGTAAGCAAGTCCTTCTCCCTATAGAGTTTCAAATTCATACATTCAAGTTGGCAGCAGATTTGGGCATGGATCTTTTTGAGGCTCAGAAAGAAAGATTACTTCAGTTGAACCAGCTAGATGAGATCAGACAGGCTACCATAGAACATAATACTCTGATCCAACAGCAGCGAGCACAATGGCATGGCAAATTTATCAAAAAGAAGAAATTTCATATTGGTGACTGGGCATTATTTTTTGACTCAAAATTTAAAGATTTCAAAGCCAAATTCACTACACATTGGCTTGGTCCATATGAGATTGTTGATGTCTATGATAATGGGCCAGTTAAACTTCAAACCATAGATGATGAAGCCTGTCAATTTGTGGGCAATGGCCACCGGCTCAAGCTGTACAATAAACCTATCAATAGGGAAGATTTTATACAACAACTTTCACATCAAAAGGAAATACAAGTGTTGGATAAACACATCAGTGTTTTTCCTTCACCTACTCCTTAGCTGCTATGATATAGCTAGCAAATAAAACAAAAAGAGCAAAAGAAAACAACAAAAAAAATTAAAACAAGAAAAAAAAAAGTTTAGTTGTGAAAACCAGTTCGCTGGCACAATATAAACTTGAATTTTCTATGGAAAACTAGGCTTGGCTGGCCATTGCAAATTCACATAAAAATTTCTTTCCAATTTCCTGTTTTGTTTTACCACTAATGAAGATCTTGTTTGACTTGAGGACAAGTCAAAAGTTAGGCCTGTGAGGGGGATAAACATGTTCATGCTTCTTTAGAATCCTCCAAGTATTTTTCATGTGTAGAGGATTGTGATTTATCAGCAGAAGGGACCTGATTATCAAACCTGATTACCAGCAATACAAGAGATTTTAAAGGCAGAGGGCCCTGATTTTTATTAAGGCAGAAGAGATCTATAAGAGACCTGACTTTCAGTGAAGCTGAAGGAATTTGAGATAGCAGCAGACAAAAGACATCAGAAGGACAATCAGAATACAAACCAACTTCAAACAAACAGTAAGCTCATCATTCAGGAACATCAAGCAAGTCTGTAAGAATTTATAGTTTTATGTTTAAAAGTTTCAGAATTCTTTTTGTTCTTAAGTGATGACATTTTACCAATTATTGCAAGCTTGACTGCCTATCATTACCATTATTTTGATAAGTCTCTACCAACTCCTTATTTACCTTTCATTAGTCTCTGCCAGTACCTCAATTAGTCTCAGCCAGTACCTCACTTAGTCTCTGTCAGCACTTCATTTTTCATCTCTACCAACACTTCATTTTCCACCTTAGGGGTCAGGATGGTTGTCAGAATCAAACCCAAGGGAAATTTCAAATGGCCAACATCTATACTGGACTCTACAGGATATATACTACATTTTACGGGACATACATTGCATTCTACAGGAAGTATATTGCATACTACAGGCAAAATTTCAATTGAGTTGAAGATAAACAAGGTCTCTTTCTTAGCAAAAGTGAAACATTTACATAAAAGAATTTTAAAAAGTCTCCTTTGTATATGTATATAATACATCATGCATTGGTTAATTTAAAAGAAAAAAAACAGGGCAAAAATACATCTTTGGCACAGTTTTTTATGAAAGAAAAAGGTTTATTTTGAGAGAAAAGAAAGCTTCTTTTATACAGCCTGTTTATTAAACATTGGGTATATGAAAAACTGAAGTATATATTGCCAATTTATATACTAAACATTGGGCATATAAAGAGATTGATATGTTTATTAAAACCTTACTTTTTTTTGTCCTAAGTAAATAAACAAATGGAAATGCCATATCATGAAATGATGGAAAGAAAACGTGGAAGGATGCCCACTACAACACATAAATGAAATCGATTTCTACATTATATACCACGATTTGGTCATTCTCTTAGAGGCTGAGTCTAATTTTTGCTTCTGCACATGAAATCGATTGCTGTATGAAGGGAGTTGACAGTGAGAAAGGCCGTGAGCTACAGGAAGTTTTGAAAACATTATTTGCTGAAGGAAATTGACAGTGAGAAAGGCCATGAGCTACAGGAAGTTTGAAAACATTATTTGCTGGAAACAATCGATAGTAAGAAGGAATTTGTGAGTTGCAGAAAATGTGAATGCATTATTTATAGAGTAAATCGCGTGGAAGAGAGAGACAGTCAGCAAGAAGGACGCTGGAATACTCCCAAACTCTGTCCAAATTATGCAAGAGGAAGTAAAAACAGTGACATTGAAAAAAAGGTAATATTTAAAACCCTTTCCTTGTTGAATACTCTACCCAAATCAAAAGAAATTTCACCAATTACAGAGTATTATTGAGGAAATAGAATTACAAAGGCAGAGTTAGAGGTCAAAGGGTTCCTGTTTTCAACTTAAAATTTAAAATGTCAGCTAGAGTGGAGCCAACAACATTTAATTCCAATGATATTCATGAAAGTTGCCTTGAGATTTTTGCAAATAAATAGTGGATCAATTTCTTTGAGAAATTCAATGGGCACAATGAGCAGGCTAGCTTAGCTTTTGCTGAGACCTTCGATGGAGAAAGAGTTAGAGTAGGGAATTTACAATTTAGACTGTCAGAAGACATTCTAGCTCAAGTCACTGGTCTGCCACAGCAGGGGGAAAGGTTCTTTAAAACCAAACATTTTAAAGAGAAGGTATGGATGCCATTTTTATGCAGGTCTAGGGCAGGATCAGTCAATTGGAAAAAAGTTATACCAAGAAGTTGGCTAGTTCATCCATGGGATGAGATAGTTTACATCATTCAGAAGTTTGTTACTTGTGAAGGAAGATTTAGCATTGTTTACCTGTATCACATCAAGCTGCTACAACATCTAAAGGGTGAATGTGAAATCAATATGCCTTACTTCCTGCTTCAGAGTCTAACTAAGATGGCTAAGGCTGTCCAAAGGCGTCCAAAAGACAAGGTAACAAGTCTTTTCCACTGTGGTCTTATTAAAATCATTATCCATCATGAATTACAAAGAGTGAATTTGACATGGTCAGGGTTTCTAGTTCATAATCAATTTGAAGAGCAGGAAGAGTTACTTGAAGAAGGCTGAAAGGAAGATGAATTGCTGATGCTGACATACCCTGAGGCAACAAGCTCAAAACCGCCAAAGGGGAAGAAGAAAAAGAAGGAAGTATTGTTGATTACTGATGATGAGGACAACTCTGAGGCAACAAGTTCAAAACTGCCTCAGAGAAGGATACAAAATAGAAGTGTGAAGAAGAAAGAAAAACAGTATCACAAACAAGATCAGCTCTTCACCACCTATCAGAGAAAGTCAAGAAAATACAAGCAAGCTCAAAGTCAATCAGCATTAGAAGATGAGGAACATATACAGACTTTGGAGAGTCCAGGAGAAGATCCAGCAGTTGAAAAAGGACAAGATATCCTAGATCCTGATGAGGTGATCATGCAAACAAAGAATATCAACCTCTTCCTAGACCAGCAAGAAAAAGAAAAAGGGAAGCAGTTAAAACAGGAATTACCCAAAGGTTCAAGTTCTCTCTTCTCAGAACAGCAGGCTATGGAAGAGGAAAAAGAGCATTCAGCACAAGAGCATGGAGAATTGGGTATGGATGCAAATTCTGAGCAACTTCCAATAAAGATGAAGAAAAAGAAACCTTCCAAAAACAGTAAGGAGATCAAGAAATTGAAACTCGAGTTAAAGGAACTTGAACAAAAAAATGAGAAGTTAAAGGAAGTTAATTGGAAGCTAAAGGTTCAAAGAACACACATCACTAAACAAGCCTATAGATGGTACAAGCAAAGAAAGGTTTACAAGGCTAAGTATGAAAGGTTGAAGATCCTCTATGCATATTGGGCATCAACAGATGCATCATCATAGACTGAAGACTAAAGGCAGGATAATCAGCAGTAAAATTTTGGTTTTGAACAGGGTCAAAGTTTTTGGCATGAGGACATGCAACAGTTTCCTAACCACTCCTCCAGATACAATGACAATTTCCACATCTAAAGCTTTTAGGACAAAGCTTTTTCTAAGGGGGAGGGGATTTTAGGAACCCATGTCAATCCCTCTCTTTACTATGTTAGTATATTTTTGTTGGACGCATATGCTTTGTAAGTCATCCCATAGTAATTGTTGATCCATAGTTTGCGTTATTGTTGTGAAGCGCATATGCTTTGTAATCCGCCTGTAGTATTTGTTGATCCATAGTTTATATTGGCCCATGGTTTTGACCCATAGTATTGGCGCCCATAGTTTATATTGGCCCATGGTTTTGACCCATAGTATTGGCGCCCATAGTTTATATTGGCCCATGGTTTTGACCCATAGTATTGGCTCCTATTTTTGGTATATAAGTGTGTGTTGAGGCCAAGGAAGGCACCGTGAACTTATTTTGTATTGAGCTTGCTCAAAGGAGGTTACCCCCTCGAAGTGGCTTGCGATTAATATAAAAGTGATCTTGAATTCTGCTGCTATATCGTTTGTTTTGATTACTTGTTTGCTGCAGGGTCCTCACAGAGACACAATCTTCAAGCAGAATTACAAAGTTTCAGAGAAGATATTCTGAACGAAAGAAACAAATAGAAATCTATAAATGAAGCACTACTAAGAAATATGATGGGAGGAAGCCTACAAGGAAATCCTACTCAGTCCAAATGTAGATCCAAAAGATAACCTTACCATAAACGAGAAAGTAGCCTAAGAGAAGAAGAAAAATACCATCACAGTCCTTCCAGTGGTGACCCTCTTTCTCCATGTAGAAAGAAGAAAATAAGCAATGACAATCTTCAAGGGGAGTTTAGAAAAATAAGAGTCCCAACCTATGAGGGTGAAGTAAACACTGGGGAAAAAGATGAAGAGTGGCTACTAGGTATGAGAAAATATTTCCAAGTGCATAAATAATCAAGTGAGGTGAAGGCCTGACTTGGCATCTATAACTTGAGTGGAAAGGCAACAAGGTGGTGGAGAGATTTAAAACACACCTATAAAGATGAGCTAAGAGAAATATGATGGGATAACTTCCAAAAAATCTTCCAAGAGAAATATATGTCAGAAAGATTCTTTGACCGAAAGGTGAAAGAGTTCCATGAGATACATATGAGGTCCATGAATATGGATTCTTTTATTAACAAATTTATAGATATGTTACATTATGTACCATACATTAAGGATGAAAAGGTAAAGATCCAATATTTTTTAGAATGTCTCCCTCCCAACTTTCAGGAAAGGATTGAATTCGACATGCCAAAAAATTTGGATACCACACTGCATAAGGCCAGAATCTACTATGAGCATGGGAATTTATGGCAAGAGAACATGAACCAAAATAGAGATAATTCTAAGAAATTTTCCAATAGCCACAAACCTGGGTTTAACCCACAACCATACAAAAAGTAGAATAATAGCTTTCTAGCAAACAAGAACTTCAATAAATCTGGTACGAAGCCTTCTGTACAAGCTCCTAATGTTAGCAAGCCAGTAGCAAGTGGAGCTAATGCTACTCTGCTACAGATCAAGTGCTGGAAATGCAGTGGGCCTCATTATGCCCAATATTGTAAGAAGAAGACCATTGGGCTCTTGCATAGCTTACAAGAGGAACCAACCGTAGAGGACATAGAGGGAACACCATGGATTTATGCAACATTGGATGGCTGATAGGAATATCATCAAGCTACAATGGTTTATATATAAGGTAAGATCTTAAACACTTTTATTTCAATACTTATTGATCGTGGTGCTTTCCGGAGCTATGTATCGCCTAAAATTGTTGATGTATGTAAACTAGGAAAAGTAACGCATGATAAACCTTGAATGGTACAGTTAGCCACAGGTACAAAACTAAAAATTTCAGAAATAGTTAAAGATTGCAAGGTAAACCTGAATGGTTTTCCTACGAAAGTAAAACTGAACATCGTACCCTTAGGATCATATGATATACTTATCAGCATGGACTGGTTGGAACAACACCATGTCATGCTCAATTGCTTACACAAGTCAATATTGTGTATTGATAGCCAAGGTAACCAAGTGAAGGTTTATGGCATTCAAAAGAAAGTTTCTGTAAGGAAAATATCTGCCTTACAAGTGAAGAAATGCGTTAGAAAATCCTACAAGTTTTTTGCAGTGAACATTCGAGACATAGATTCTGAAAGAGAACAATGCATAGAAGACTTTCCTATTCTTGAAGAATTAAAGGATGTGTTTTTCCAGGAAATCATAGGATTACCTCCGAAACGAGACCTAAAAGTTTCCATAGAACTGACACCAAGATCAGTTATGACTTACTGATCAATATTGTTTGTGAAGAAGAAATATCTGACCCAGTGTGTCCCCTTGGAGAGCACCAATACTGTTTGTAAAGAAGAAATATGGTACGATCCCTATGTGCATCGATTACCATCATTTGAAAAAAATGGCTATCAAGAACCATTATCCACTCCCCGGGATCGATGAATTGTTCGATCAGGTGGGGGAGCGAAAATATTTTGAAATATTGACCTGTGATCCAGGTACCATTAGGTATGGATTCACGGCGAGGATATTCACAAAACTGCCTTTCATATGAGGTACGAGCAATACGAGTTTGTAGTGATTCCGTTCGGATTGACCAATGCACCTGCGAACTTTATGTGTAAGAAGAACAACATATTTAGTAAATATCTGGAAACGTTTGTTTTGTAATTTATAGACAACATTCTAGTTTATTCCAAGAATAAAGAATAACATGAAGAACACCTTCGCATAGTACTACGAGTGTTGATGGAACACCATCCTTACGCTAACTTTAGTAAATGTTATTTTTATAAACCACAGATACAATACTTGGGTCACATTATCTCCAAGACTGGGGTAGTTGTGGACTCAAGAAATATTCGAGCCATAAAGGATTGGCCTACCCCTACTAGTGTAACTTACATTAGGTCGTTTTTGGGATTAGACAAATATTATCGAAAGTTAATTGAGAAATTCCTCAGAATCACTTACCCCACTACCACTTTGCAAAAGAAAGAAAACAAGTTCTTATGGACTACAAAGTGTGAAGAATGTTTTCAAAAGCTTAAGAATTTTTTGATGACCGCACTAATACTATGAATTGAGGATCCTGATGGGGATTTTGTTGTTTGCATAGATGAAAGTAAGGAAGGACTTGGAGGATTCCTCTTCTAGAATGATCACACGATCTGTTATGAATCATAGAAGTTAAAAGAGCATGAGGACAACTACCCCACACACAACGTCCAGTTAGCGGGCATCATCCACGCTATGAAGATGTGGAGGCATGTCCTAATGGGAAGGAAGTTCCTTCTAAAGATAGAAAATATGAGTGTGAAATACTTATTTGATCAACCGGATTTGAATGCAAGGAAACCCAGGTGGTTGGCTTTCCTTAGTGAGTACCATTTCTAGCTAAAGCACATTAAAGGAAAAGAGAATAAGGTTTTCAATGCTTTGAGTTGACGAAATCATATGATATATGAGGTGACTTTGAGTCAAACCAATGCAGATTTGCATGAGAGGATTAGAACGGCCAATAGAGTTGACCCTTTATGTAGAAATCCTCAAGAAAGTCTAAGAGGACATGTTGTTTCAACAACAAGAAGAATACATGGTAGACGAATCCAAACTACTATGGTCCAAGGATAGATTGTACATTCCAAAAGGAGGGGACCTTTGGTCCAACATCCTCATAGAATTTCATCAGGAACCCTTTTCGGGGCACCCGGGATATCAAAAGATGATATCTTCCATCAAGAGACACTCTTCTAGCCTAAGTTAAAGGCTGACATTCCTATGTTTATCAAAAAATGTGATCTAGTTAAAGCTAAGCATCATCATCCTTCGGGGTTGCTACATCCATTATCCATTCCGAAATGGAAGTGGGAGGTCATTAGTATGGATTTTATCCCCGGTCTACCAAAAATTAAGAAGCATAGTGATTCTATTTTTGTAGTAATTGACAAGTTTTCAAAAGAAGCAAACTTCATTCCTATGAAGTTGACCTACAAATAAGTGAACATTGCTGATATATTCTTGAAGGAGATATTTAGATTGCATGGGATACCCAAGGCAATCATCTTGGATTGAGATGCTAAGTTTATAGGAACCTTGTGGGGATCTTTATTCTCTGGGTTACAGACACAGTTGAACTTTGGCACTGGTTATCACCCATAGACAGACAGGTAGACAGAAAGAGTAAACTAGATTATTGAGTACATGCTTAGGATGTATGTCATGAACAACCCCATTAAGTGGGAAGACTACCTGCATCTTGCAGAGTTTGCATATAACAATGATTATCACACTTCCTCCAAGATGAGTCCCTTTGAGTTACTCTATGGATGGAAGTGTAGAACACCGGTTACTTGGGATATCCAAGTGGATCGGCTCATATTAGGGCTTGATTTGTTAATGGACTTGGAACAAATGGTTACCAAGGTCCAGGTGAACCTTAAAGAAACAGAAGACCACCAGAAAAGTTACACGGATCGAAAAGAAAAGATAAATACATTCAAATAGGTGATCATGTCTACTTGAAAGTAAAAGAAAAACGAATCTTGTTGAGCTTGGGTAGGTGTGGTAAGTTAGCAGCTAGATTTTGTGGACCTTTTGAAATACTGGCCAAGAAAGTGCTAGTGGCATATGAGCTAGTGTTACCCACACATGTAAGAGTCCAATGCATCCTTGCCAAAGAAATATGTTTATGATACTAAACATGTAGTGGATTGGTCCTTATTATAGGTGGAACATGAAGGGGAGTTTTTCCTTGAGCCTATTCATAGATTGGACAAAAGAGAGGTGCATCTCAGGAAGTGCACCATAGACCCGTTTAAAGTGCAATGGAAGCACTTTGAGGCTGATGAGGCTAATTGGGAGAATGAAGCCACCATGAGAAAGGATTACCCCGCCTTGTTTCATGATGACATTACAAGTTCCTAGAACACAAAGGATGGTGTTGTTCTAAGTGGGGAGGGATGTAATGTCCCAAATTTTGGACCTAACACTTATAGGCATGAGCCTATTGATTATGATGTTATCTTGATATTTTATTTTGATATATCGGGTCGAGAAACCCACTGTATATGAACATGATGATTTGTTTTATATATATTCTTCATAAGCCAATTACTGATGATATATCTAAGCTTGTTTGTGTTGGGTGTGGACCCTAAAGCACATGATTGGTAAGATGTTTTGTGTTTAGCGAGGAGCTCTAGAGCACATGTGTAATTAGTGTTTTGTCTTGAGAGAGGAGATTTGGAGAACATGTGTAATTAATGTTTTGTGTTAAGCGAGGAGCTCTGGAGCATATGGGTAATTAATATTTGGTGTTTAAAAAGGAGCTCGGGAGCACATGAATACTTACATTTGTTTTGAGCGAGAATCTATGGATCACATGAAAATATAATTGGAAGTGTTGGGCATAAACCCTGGAGCCTTCCATGTTGATTTTGAGCATAAGATCTAGAGCATCAGATACTTGGCCATTGTATCCCTAGGTGTATCGTACAAGTACATCCTAGCATTAGTATTGAGCGAAGAGCTCTTGAATTGCACTAAATTTGTAACTCCCTGTTAAGCGTTGAGTGTGTGCTCTTGTAAGAACTAGGGGGTTACGGAAAATAGTTTAATAAATTTCGAGTGAAAATGAATCGAGAAAAATATTGATCTCATCAGACTTATTTATAAGTGATTAAATGAAATTTTGAATTTCTGTATTTTCATAAAGTATTGAAGAAATACCATGTTATATGAGGGAATCCAACATGCAAGGATGTTTAGAGTTTCCTAGCCTAGTACACCTAACTATCTACCTATTTGAACTTAATGAAGAAGTGCAATTAATTCTAGGGATCATGGTATAGGATGCCGAAAGACAAGTGTTAACAAATGTTATATTAATATGCATTATATACATGGTATGTATAAAGAATAAATATAGTAATAATATTAATGATGAAAGAATGAAAGGAAAGCTCCATCCATTAGTATTTATTATTAAAAGATAATAAATAGTACAATACCTACAAAGAGTCTAATTAGGAACTAGTTGAAAGTTCCTAAGTTAAAGTAATAAAAATTACCCAAATTAATTAAAAAGGGTTAAATCAAGAAATCAAGGTTTCTTGATTTAACTGTCCTTTTGACTGAAAATTTTGTCTATAAAGTCTCAAGCCAAGGAAAGGCTTGGGGTTCTGATCTATCTTGTGGGAGTCATTGTTCTACCTATTTTTCTCTCAAGTGAATTCTTGAAGAACAATTTCCCGAAAGGAAAAGGAGAACTGATCCATACCTGATATATGAGAGGTCAGATATACCTATAAATTGTTAATGATGGAAATTTGAGTGTGTAGGTTCAACCATTAAAGAAGCTTCAGATTACAGGTATGATATCCTAGGCTTATTATTCCATTTTTATAGAATATATGATGGCTGATCTAGGTAAATATTCACATTGCATGTTCTAATGCTATATGTTTGATTTTGTTCAAATCTTCTAGCATTTGCATTTTAAATTATAACCCTAGGATGTACTCTATTTCTGATGTTAGATTTATCCGTGGTTTATTTATTTATATTAATTTTGAAATTTAATTCCTGTATAAATTTTTATTAAAGGTTTGCACCTTAGTTTTCATTCCTCTATTATATTTACTGCTGAAACTCCGATTAATTACAAACTAGGTATTATCTGTTCTACCATTAATTCAGATCTTCTACATATCTGTTCTTTTGGCCTTTATAACATTACTGACTTATTCCATTTTTCATCAGAGGCATGTTTTAGATTTACAAAGAATACATGAAAAGTAACTTATATATACGTTCTGAGAAGTCGCTGTCTGAGCGCTCTCCAGGAGTTGGTAGGGAGGAATGGCCTCCCATTGCTGTTGTTGTCCATAGCTTAAAACAGGTTCTGCAATTTGTTTCTTTATGTTACTGAGTATAAATGGATGCATGTTAACTTATTTCAATTTTCAAGCAAGCTAATTAGAAGTGTGGTTTCATGTTTAGTTCTTTTATCATTATTTTTCTTTTATTTCATATTTCAATCTTATCTATAATGATAACTATAATTATTATGTATTATGATTGCATGTTATTAGTTGTACAGTATATACAATAAAATCACATGTAGTGTTAAATAGATTAATTAATCTATCTTCATAAGTAAACAACAAATTAATTGATAGAGTAAAAATGATTTTAACAGCTTTTTTTTATATCTACTATTATGTACAGGAATTTAATTAGCTTAATGCTAACCTCTGTACATTGTAAAATAAACACAGTGCACTATAAATAAGCATAGGAATAACTTGGAAAGTTTAAAATCTCTTTTAGAATAGGTTTAATACTTTGTTCTATTAAGCATATAGATTGTAATAATAATAATATTATCACTTATTATTATCTAACATAGAAACAACAATATGTAAAAATGCTAAGAGAACATAAGTATTTAATTTACAAACTCTGCAGTTAATATATTAATTTATATATATTAGATAGACTCATAATAAAGAGTTTATTAAATAATTTAAAGACAAGGATACAAGAATCATTATAGCTTAAACAAATAAGCTTTATTTATCGTTTTATAAAAACTGTCTTTTTAAATAACCCAGGTATATAACCTATAGCATTTGTGTAATAAAAGTTACAAGACAATGGACTGCTCGATTCGAGCTTAATAAACAAGTAAATCACTTAAAAAAACAAATAGAGTATATATTATCACATATAACAATAGATTAAAGTAAAAATTTAAGTCTATTCTAAATTATATAAATTATGGATAAAACCCTACAAATATTAGTTTAGAAATAAACTGTAATTTGAAAATATATCAGCAACGACATATGGCCGTGAACAAATAAACCAGACATGGCTGTCTTAAGCCTGTATTAAACCAAACATTCTATACAGCGAATAAAATCTCGAAGTAAATACAGTAATCGAAGTAAGTACAGTAATGGAAATTAAAACTGGCAGTGTTTTTTATATTATCTTAAGAAGAGTAGCGTAGATAATGCAGCGGTACAGGACCAGGGTAAAATCCTGTCAAACATAAAAGAGAAGTATTGAAAACAGAGTTTAAATCTATGGCACCCACGGCTGCACTTATTTTTCATTCAAAATACATTTACAGCCTGTACATTTATCTTTCTAATAACTTTGCTCATACAGAGAGTCATTAAAAGAAGCAGAACCCGCGGTTATATTGCAGAGAAACATCTCTGCCTGTTAAAGAAGTAAATCCTTTTAAAAGGAGCAAGTAGATACATTAAAAATGAACCAGGGCGACCCCCAGGTTAGACAACTAAAGTCAAACTTGTAAACTTCCCTAAGAATCTGCAAGAAGGAACCGCCATGGATGGAACCGGGCTTACCGGAAAACCTCAGTCGAAGTTGTCACTTTCCAAGCCACGAAGGGGAGTCGACCTGCAGCAAGGTTTAAATATTGTTAAACCCTTTATAAAATGAACACGATTATAAATCTTTTTAAATATAAAATGAGAGAAAAACCTGCAATACCTTTGTAATGATGAAGTTACGGCCTTAGAAGAACAACCAAGTAACCATTGACAGGTAGAAGAGAGAAACCCTCCCTGCCACAAGTAAGAAGGAGCTTGACAAAGTAAAAACTCAGTACAATGGAGGAGGACGCGTAGTGTATCTCCAGCAACAAGCTTCTATATTTACCAGTTCTGGTAAGAATGTTAATGAACAAACCCTAAGTGGAGTCAACACCACTCATTACCACCTGTGAGCTTTTATTTTATCACGACAGTCTACTCTCGGCACAGTAGAGAGGTACACGAAGGGACTGAACCAGCATACACAAGGAACTGAACCAGTATGGAGGGTTTTTGCAGACAACACACGCGGTGGAGCAGCCAGAAAATTCGCAGAGTGGCCGAAGGGCCTGGAGGCGGCGAGGAGAATGATAGCTAGGGTTAAGACCATCACCTTTATAATGACAATGCAGGGTGGAGGTGAGTCCACATAGTCACCAAATGATTTGCAAAACAATGATAAGAACTATATAGTTCATGTCGAGATTATTACCAATGATTTCGAACATATCATCGAGGGCAATCATAAGGCTTGACTTCCATAGTCCGCATATATGTAAAAACAATGAGGTGTACATTAGTTTAATATGTCTAATGCATTATTGTATGGGATGGATTCCTTAATGGTCTCCTTCCTAAGTTTGGAGAAAGGTATAGTTACAAAGGGTTACAAGAACGAGAACACAATATTATTTTACCCTATTGAAATCAATTCATAACCTTGTTATAAAACACTTTTACCTAGTTATAAACGAGTAAAGGAAAGTTATGATAAATATTGTTCATGTATGATAGTTCTAGAGAGAGACCTTAAACAAAATGAGGGTTTGTTCTAACCTCATAACTCCTTTTATTTATAAAATGGCTTTGTCCATTAATAACTCTTAGAGCTAAGATTGCTAATGTTCATTGAGCTCTATCAAATTCAAATCAAGAGCGATAATAGAATTTATAAGAACTTCATAATAGTCTTAAGTTTTTGTGATAAATAGTATACTTATACCTATTTTCATGTGCAAATAATTACAAGGATTAATAAGTGGTAGCTAGACTAGTAATTTGTGTAAACTGCCATCACCTTTTTCTTGATGATTGATAAACCTGGAAGTCCTTAGTAAATGTGATTATGATATTACATGATAATCTCAAAAGGTGCATATAGAAAATTTTAATCAGTTATTGGTCATGGAAATAAAGATAGTTTCCATTACTCCAAACTCATGAAATTTACTAAGTGAAGAATTTTAGCTAGCAGAAAATCATGTAGCTGCTAGAAGTAAACTATATATTGATTTCAATTAATTCAATCTTTATAATTGTGTTTGCAGTCAAACATGTTCCTGAATTTTTTTACACTTGGCATAATGTGGAAAACAACGAATAAGTAAAAACAATAGGATCAAACATGATAATCCAGATCTAAGCTATGTACTAGAGATTGAATAGTATGAATACACTACAATCAACTCAATAATGACTCAGTATTCCATAGGGATACTTAATGTTGCTTTTATAAAAGAAAATAGCTATCTATTTCTCTGGTATTTCTAAACTACTTATCATTGAAATCTTTAAAAGAAGTACGAGAAAAGCTTTACCTGTGAAGGCTTGATAATACTGGCTAGCATACATTTATATTTTACTGATTGATTTTTGTACATCAATTTATTATTTTAATACTTTAAAAAGTTCTGTTAGCAGCGACCCGAACCTTACCTGTAAATCTGTAAGAGAAAGAAAAACTACTGCGTTAGCTGAATTAGCTAAGTAAGCCTAGTCTGTCATAGCAATTCCCCCTTGCGGTTACCAACAAAAGAAAATCAGTAACCGACAAGAAGCTCATCATATCATTTAAGTACAAGTAAAGATCATTCAGTTACAATTCTTTAGCATAAACTAATCAAACCATTAATGATTGCATTTAATGTGTTTATATGCTGTATTATAAAAAGTTGTAAATTGTTTCGAAATTTTGGGTTTTGACATGTGGTATCAGAGCATGGTTCAAACAATAGGAATTGATGTGGCCCCATTTACTTTCCGTAGAATAGTAGAAATAATATACTAACTTGTATTTTGTTTTATGTGAAAGGAATAAAACTATTTTTTTTCTGAATCTAACAGGAAGGTATGGAGAACTTAGGAGCATATGCTACGGAGGAATCTCCTAATACTGAAACCAGACAAATGTCCAGAGAACCTAAGATAGAGGAGGTAACTGTTCACTCCTGAGAACTGATGCAGACCATAAAAGGTTTAAAGACTGAATTAGAATCAGTTAAAAAGGACAATGAAAGGATTCTAAAAAACCAAGAGGAGTTAAACCAAATTCTGATAGAAAGATTTCAGACAGAAGGAAGAAACAGAAGGTCTGAATCTGAAGAAGCTAGTCAACAGAAAGCGTCCAAAAAGATAAAACTAGCTAAATCTAATAGCAGTTCCTCATCTGAAGGCCTTAAGGAACAACAAGGATATTATTCTACCAGTGATAGTAGCGAAGCAGAGGTGTATAAGAAAAAGAAAAAGTACATACCTTACGAAGAGATTTCTGGGGAGTTCAAGAAAATAAAACCCCCAACTTTCAATGGAGAAACGGAAAAAGGAGAAGAGGCAGAATCCTGGTTATCCGGGATGAGAAATGCTTTTAGATTTATAATTATTCAAACCATATGAAGGCGAGGATGGCCATATATAACCTTTCAGGGAAGGCAGATATATGGTGGCAAGATTTGAAGAGGGTTAAAGGGATTAAAGAAAAATAGGTCAATTGGAGTACTTTCAAAAGGTACTTCAAGAAGAAGTTCCTGTCTGAACAGTACTATGAAGAAAGGGCCAAGGAGTTTTATGAGTTAAAGCTTGGGTCCATGACTATGAAAGACTTAAATAGCAAGTTCTTAAGTCTGTTAAGGTATGTGCCGTATTTAGTTGATGAGAAACCGAAGGTACAACGATTTCTCAGCTGCCTGCCATACCATATAAAAGACAAAATCGAATATGACAACCCCAAAACTCTAGAAGAAGCCATGTAAAAAGCAAATTTCTGTTTTGAACAGAACAAAAAGAAGGAAGGAATAGCCAATTGGAAGGCTAAAAATAATGGTAATCAGGTTGAATTTAAGAAAAAGGAGTACATACCCCAGAAAAATTTTAAGAATTGCAAGAACAGAAACCATTCTAATGGAAAGAACTTTCAGGGAAGCAAAAATGGTGCTTCAAATAACTCCAATAACTTCAAGGGCAGCAATGAGGTTTCTAACAACCATGGAAATTTTACAAAAAAATTCGAAAGGAAGGAACCTATTAAATGTTGGGAGTGCAATGGCCCACATTATGCTTCAGTTTGCCCAAATCGGAAAAATCCAAATAGTAATATTCATACTATCCAAGATGAAATGACTGTGGGAGACTTTGCAAGGACTATGCCCCGAATCAATGCAGCATTGGAGAATGGCCAAGCTGAGTACCAAACTTCCATGGTGGAAGTAGAAGGTATGGTCAATAAAACTCTTGTAACTATTTTGATAGATCCAGGTGCTAGCTTAAGTTATATCTCACCGCAGATAGTAGAAAAATGTCATCTGAATATTGAAAAGTTTGATAACTCTTGGCTAGTTCAGCTAGCCACAGGGGCAAAAAGGAAAGTAAATTGTTATGTTAAAGATTGTGCTTTAGATATGAATGGTTTTACAACTACTGTTAAATTAAATATTCTGCCACTTGGTTCGTATGACATACTTATAGGTATGGACTGGTTAGAACAACATAGGGTAGTGTTAAACTGTTTTGATAAAACGTTTACATGTGTAAATAATAATGAACAGCCTGTAATAGTTAAAGGTATCCCTAGGAAGACTGTAATTAGGTAGATTTCTGCCTTACAACTCAAAAGAGAAGTCAGGAAGGGATGCAAGGCCTATGCTGTAGTCATTACATATGAGGCAGATAAAGTTGAAAAAGATAAAATAAAAATAGAGAATATTCCTGTGTTAAATGACTTTATTGATGTCTTTCCGGAGGAAATTCCAGGATTACCTCCTAGGAGGGAACTGGATTTCACAATAGAGCTGGTACCAGTTGCTGTACCTAGCTCGAAGGCTTTGTACCGTATGAATATTCTGGAACTTAACGAATTAAAATCACAGTTAAAGGAATTAATCGATAAGAAATACATTCGTCCAAGTGTGTCCCCTTGGGGAGCACCAGTAATTTTTGTTAAAAAGAAAGACGGAACTATGCGACTCTGCATAGATTACCGTCAGCTTAATAAAATGACAATTAAAAATAGATATCCGTTGCCCCACATAGATGATCTGTTTGATCAGCTACGCGGAGCTACGGTGTTCTCTAAGATAGACCTGAGATCAGTCTATCATCAAGTGAGAATTAAAGAAGAGGACATATTTAAGATAGCTTTCAGAACTAGATATGGACATTATGAATTTGTCATAATGCCATTTGGTCTTACTAATGCCCCAACCGTCTTTATGTGTCTAATGAAAAACATAATGCATAAATATTTAGATAAGTTTGTCGTTGTATTCATCGATGATATCTTAATCTATTCTAAAAATGAAGAAGAACATAAGGAGCATTTACGGATAGTCTTACAAGAACTGCGAGAGCAACAGCTCTTCACGAAGTTCAGTAAGTGTGATTTCTTCAGAGATGAAATCCAGTACTTAGGTCACGTAGTGACTAAGGAAGGGATCTCAGTGGATCCTGAAAAGATCATGGCAATTGAAGAATGGCCAGTACCAAAAGACGTAACAGATGTTAGGTCTTTCATGGGAATCACTGGTTATTACCGGAGATTCATAGAAGGTTTTTCTAAGATAGCCAACCCAATCACTTCCTTGCAAAAGAAAGGCAAGAAGTTCGATTGGAACGTAAAATGCGAAGAAAGCTTTAAGAAACTAAAAAATTTATTAACAACTGCGCCAATTTTAAGAATAGCGGATCCCAATAAGGATTTCATGGTTTGCACAGATGCTTGTAATGATGGTCTAGGCGGAGTACTGACTCAAGATGGGCATGTCATTGCCTATGAGTCCAGGAAGCTAAAGATCCATGTAAAGAATTATGCCACTTACGATTTAGAGCTAGCTGCTGTTATTCATGCATTGAAAATGTGGCGACACCACTTAATAGGCAGAAAGTTTACTTTAATGACTGATAACAAGGGTTTAAAATACCTTTTAGATCAGCCTAACTTAAATGCAAGGCAAGCCAGATGGCTAGCCTTCCTAAGTGAATACGATTTCGAAATTCAACACATAAAAGGAAAAGAAAATAAAGTAGCTGATGCTTTGAGAAGAAATGCAAAATTGAATTTCACAACAGCAATCAGTACTTATAATTCTGATTTAAATGAACAGCTAATTGAAAGTATAAAATTGGATGAAAATTATAAAAAGTTACAAGCTACAACTAAGGAAGAACCCACATAAATTTTAATTAAGGGCTATAGTGTAAATAAAGATGGATTTTTATTGTTTAAGGACAGATTGTACATGCCAAATATGTCTAAAATTAAATTGTTGATTCTAGATGAAGTGCATAAAACCCCTTATTCAGGGCATCCAAGCTATCAGAAAACTGTCACTATGTTGAGAAAAGATTATTTCTGGCCTAATATGAAATCTGAAGTGGATGAATATATAGCTAGATGTTTGGACTGTCAACAAGTTAAGACAGAACATCAACATCCAGCTAGGTTATTGCAACCCTTGCCTATTCCTAGTTGGAAGTGGGAAATAATCAGCTTAAATTTCATTACGGGATTACCTAGAAATCAAAATCAGAATGATTCAATTATGGTGGTAGTGGATAAATTAAGTAAAGAAGCACATTTTATTCCTGTTAAAACCACTTTTAAGGCTGCAAATATAGCAGACATTTTCTTAAAACATATTTTTCGGCTACATGGTGTGCTGAAGGTTATTATTTCAGACAGGGATCCTAAATTCACTGGAAATTTCTGGAAATCCCTGTTCAAAGGATTAAACACCACTCTAAATTTCAACACCTCTTTCCATCCTAAAACAGACGGACAAACCGAAAGAGTTAATAAAGTGTTGGAAGATCTGTTAAGAATGTATGTTAAGGATCAGCCTAGTAAGTGGGAGGATTATTTGCATTTAGTAGAATTTGCATACAATAACAATTATCAATCATCAGCTAAGTTCAGTCCTTTTGAAATTCTGTATGGGTGTAAATGTAACACTCCTATCTCCTGGAATAATCCAGTGGATAGATTAGTATTGGGGCCCGAATTATTGAAAGAAATGGAACAGATTGTAAAACAAGTGTAGGACAACTTAAAGGTTGCCCAGGATCGACAAAAGAGCCAAGCAGTTCTGAAAAAAACTCCTAAAGAGTTCCAGGTGGGTGAGCATGTGTTCATAAAGGTAAGACCAAAGAAGAGCTCCCTAAGGTTGGGGAGTTGTGCAAAATTAGTGCCATGTTACTATGGTTCGTTTGAAATTTTATCTAGAGTTGGTCAAGTAGCATATCAGCTAGCGTTACCACCTAATTTAAAAGTACACAATGTTTTTCACATTTATGTTTTGAAAAAGTATGTTCATGATGCTACTCATGTAATTGATTGGAATGTTGTACAGGTAGAACCAGAAGGGGAAGTTCTAGTGGAACCGGATTGTATCCTCGGGAAGAGGGAGATTACTCTGCGGAACTGCATAATTGGATAGCTGAAGGTGCAATGGAAGCACCTTAGTCCTGAAGAAGCTACTTGGGAACTGGAAAGTAAGATGCGGGAAGCATACCCAAATCTGTTCCAGAAGGTTCCTGAGGAAGAAGAATAAGTAACATCGAGGACGATGTTACATTTTAAGGGGGTGTGTATGTCACATACCCCAATTTTGTAAAATTATGTAAATTGTTTATTTATATTTCTGAGACATTATGTTAAACTTGATCCTAATTAGGGATTGATGACTCAGTAGAGTCAACAGTTATGGAGTGTAATTCAAAATATTTTATTATTAATAAATAAATTATGGAGACAACAGCAAGGGAGAGCTCTTAAAAGAGGTTACTGGTCAAACTGGTGGATGGAACTAGGTGGAAAGGAAAAAGGACAAGTGGCAGCATCCCCAAACACTTCCTAAGTTGCAGGTGGCAACTTCCCTATATTTGGGGTCATGATTCCCCAAGAAAGTGGAATATGAGCAGGTGGCTCATTAAATGATAGTTAACCCAACTAAGACCTAGCCAATCTTTAAAAGTACTCAATGAGGAGAGCTGAGGCTGCTCAGTTTTTGATTCCAAAAAGAATTCATTCAGGTGAATGTGATTCAGGAATTTCATTGAGGAAAGAGGGAAAACAGTAAGGAAGTGTTGTGAGTGATTGCTGCAGTAACTTGATTCTTATTACAGCCATTTGGGCTGAGAGAACAGACTGATAGTTTTGAGTTAATACTGAGTTGAATACTGGTATTTGATTTGCTGCACCTAGTTCCAGCCAGGGAGACCAGAGCAAGCTCGGGGGTTCTGAGAAGTCGCTGTCTGAGCGCTCTCCAGGAGTTGGTAGGGAGGAATGGCCTCCCATTGCTGTTGTTGTCCATAGATTAAAACAGGTTCTGCAATTTGTTTCTTTATGTTACTGAGTATAAATGGATGCATGTTAACTTATTTCAATTTTCAAGCAAGCTAATTAGAACTGTGGTTTCATGTTTAGTTCTTTTATCATTATTTTTCTTTTATTTCATATTTCAATCTTATCTATAATGCTAACTATAATTATTATGTATTATGATTGCATGTTATTAGTTGTATAGTATATACAATAAGATCACATGTAGTGTTAAATAGATTAATTAATCTATCTTCATAAGTAAACAACAAATTAACTGATAGAGTAAAAATGATTTTAAGAGCTTTTTTTTTATATCTGCTATTATGTACAGGAATTTAATTAGCTTAATGCTAATCTCTGTACATTGTAAAATAAACACAGTGCACTATAAATAAGCATAGGAATAACTTGGAAAGTTTAAAATCTCTTTTAGAATAGGTTTAATACTTTTCTCTATTAAGCATATAGATTGTAATAATAATAATATTATCACTTATTATTATCTAACATAGAAACAACAATATGTAAAAATGCTAAGAGAACATAAGTATTTAATTTACAAACTCTGCAGTTAATATATTAATTTATATATATTGGATAGACTCATAATAAAGACTTTATTAAATAATTTAAAGACAAGGATACAAGAATCATTATAGCTTAAACAAATAAGCTTTATTTATCATTTTATAAAAACTATCTTTTTAAATAACCTCGGTATATAACCTGTAGCATTTGTGTAATAAAAGTTACAGCATAATGGACTGCTCGATTCGAGCTTAATAAACAAGTAAATCACTTACAAAAACAAATAGAGTATATATTATCACATATAACAACGGATTAAAGTAAAAATTTAAGTCTATTCTAAATTATATAAATTAGGGATAAAACCCTAGAAATATCAGTTTAGAAATAAACTGTAATTTGAAAATATATCAGCAACGACATATGGCCGTGAACAAATAAACCAGACATGGCTGTCTTAAGCCTGTATTAAACCAAACATTCTATACAGCCAATAAAATCTCGAAGTAAATACAGTAATCGAAGTAAGTACAGTAATGGAAATGAAAACTGGCAGTGTTTTTTATATTATCTTAAGAAGTGCAGCGTAGATAATGCAGCGCTACAGGACTAGTGTAAAACCCTGTCAAACATAAAAGAGAAGTATTGAAAACAGAGTTTAACTCTATGGCACCCACGACTGCCCTTATTTTTGATTCAAAATACATTTACAGCCTATACATTATCTTTCTAATAACTTTTCTCATACAGAGAGTCATTAAAAGAAGAAGAACCCGCGGTTTGATTGCAGAGAAACATCTCTGCCTGTTAAAGAAGTAAATCCTTTTAAAAGGAGCAAGTAGATACACTAAAAATGAACCAGGGTGACCCCCAGGTTAGACAACTAAAGTCAAACTTGTAAACTGCCCTAAGAACCTGCAAGAAGGAACCGCCATGGATGGAACCGGGCTTACCGTAAAACCTCAGTCGAAGCTGTCACCTTCCACGCCACGAATGGGAGTCGACCTGCAGCAAGGTTTAAATATTGTTAAACCCTTTATAAAATGAAAACGATCATAAATCTTTTTAAATATAAAATTAGAGAAAAACCTACAATACCTTTGTAATGATGAAGTTACGGCCCTGGAAGAACAGCCAAGTAACCATTGACAGGTAGAAGAGAGAAACCCTCCCTGCCGCAAGTAAGAAGGAGCTGGACAGAGTAAAAACTCAGTACAATGGCACAGGATGCGCAGAGTATCACCAGCAACAAGCTTCTATATTTACCAGTTCTGGTAAGAATGTTAATGAACAAACTCTAAGTGAAGTCAACACCACTCATTACCACCTGTGAGCTTTTATTTTATCACGACAGTATACTCTCGGCACAGTAGAGAGGTACATGAAGGGACTGAACCAGCATACACAAGGAACTGAACCAGTATGGAGGGTTTTTGCAGACAACACACGCGGTGGAGCAGCCAAAAAATTCGCAAAGTGGCCGAAGGGCCCGAAGGCAGCGAGTAGAATGATAGCTAGGGTTAAGACCATCGCTTTTATAACAACAATGCAGGGTGGAGATGAGTCCACGTAGTCACCAAATTATTCGCAAAATAATGATAAGAACTATATAGTTCATGTTGAGATTATTACCAATGATTTCGAACATATCATCGAGGGAAATCATAAGGCTTGACTTCCATAGTCCGCCTGTATGCAAAAACAATGAGGTGTACATTATTTTAATATGTCTAATGCATTATTGTATGGTATGGATTCCTTAATGGTATCCTTCCTAAGTTTGGAGAAAGGTATAGTTACAAAGGGTTACAAGAACGAGAACACAATATTATTTTACCCTATTGAAATCAATTCATAACCTTGTTATAAAACACTTTTACCTAGTTATAAACAAGTAAAGGAAAGTTATGATAAATATTGTTCATGTATGATAGTTCTAGAGAGAGACCTTAAACAAAATGAGGGTTTGTTCTAACCTCATAACTCCTTTTATTTATAAAATGGCTTTGTCCATTAATAACTCTTAGAGCTAAGATTGCTAATGTTCATTGACCTCTATCAAATTCAAATCAAGAGCCATAATAGAATTTATAATAACTTCATAATAGTCTTAAGTTTTTGTGATAAATAGTATACTTGTAACTATTTTCATGTGCAAAGAAATACAAGGATTAATAAGTTGTAGCTAGACTAGTAATTTGTGTAAACTGCCATCACCTTTTTCTTGATGATTGATAAACCTGGAAATCATTAGTAAATGTGATTATGATATTACATGATAATTTCAAAAGGCGCATATAGAAAATTTTAATCAGTTATTGGTCATGGAAATAAAGATAGTTTCCATTACTCCAAACTCATGAAATTTACTAAGTGAAGACTTTTAGCTAGCAGAAAATCCTGTAGCTGCTAGAAGTAAAGTATATATTGATTTCACTTAATTCAATCTTTATAATTGTGTTTGCAGTCAAACATGTTCCTCAATTTTTTTACACTTGACATAACGTGGCAAACAACGAATAATTAAAAACAATAGGATCAAACATGATAATCCAGATCTAAGCTATGTACTAGAGATTAAATAGTATGAATACACTACAATCAACTCAATAATGACTCAGTATTCCATAGGGATACTTAATGTTGCTTTTATAAAAGAAAATATCTATCTATTTCTATGGTATTTCTAAACTACTTATCATTGAAATCTTTAAAAGAAGTACGGGAAAAGCTTTACCTGTGAAAGCTTGATAATACTGGCTAGCATACATTTATATTTTACTGATTGATTTTGGTACAACAATTTATTATTTTAATACTTTAAAAATTTCTGTTAGCAGCGACCGGAACCTTCCCTGTAAATCTGTAAGAGAAAGAAAAATTGCTGCGTTAGTTGAAGTAGCTAAGTAAGCCCAGTCTGTCATAGCAATTCCCCCTTGCGGTTACCAACAGAAGAAAATCAGTAACCGATAAGAAGCTCATCATATAATTTAAGTACAAGTAAAGATCATTTAGTTACAATTCTTTAGCATAAACTAATCAAACCATTAATGATTGCATTTAATGTGTTTATATGCTGTATTATAAAAAGTTTTAAATTTTTTCAAAATTTTGAGTTTTGACATAACGTAAGCTTTAATATGCAACTGAACTATCATATATATAAATATATATAAATCAACAGATATAAAATAGAATCATAAATCCAATCTACTAAGTACAATAGTTTCAACTAAGTACAAACTACAAATATTCCATATTAAATCCAAGATAAAAACCAGCAAAGACCTTTCAAGGTATGCATATTTAAATAAATGCTAACTACTAAATCATTTCCATTAAAATAACTTCATCATAAGAAAATAAACAAAGTAAGTATCGTGACCATTCATTGATCTAAAATCAAGTTCCTTTTCTTAATTAAAATCCATAGCCCTAATATTATAAATCTACATAATCAAATCGTATGCCATAAATCAAATAGTCCCACCTAATATTGCTCTCAACCATCATATAATAATTAAACCAAGAGCATTACAATCTAAACAATTAAAAACACAAAATTACATTAAGGTCGTAGGAACGAATCTTGTAGATGACCTTTTCCATTTTCACTTACATAATCTACGTTGCCTTAGTATTAAAATCTACGATAAATATTAACACACATGAACCAAATTATAAACCCCATAGAAGTCTTACATACATTCCAAATAAATATATAAGAGAGGGCAGGAATCGAATCCTATGGGCACCTAAGCCCCAAATCATAACCACCCTTTTATTATAATTCATTTCATGAAAATCGAACAAGATTCGACTCCTCTAGAGTCTTTCTACATTTTTCAAGTCCATGCTCTACACAGAATGTATGTGTGTTGTACACATTAAAATAAATTTGCTATAGTGAGGTCATGAGACACTCAACCTTCCACACCCAGGCTATAAATAAATAAAAAAATCATTACACAGAGGTCGTAATACCTTTACTAATCTATGTGCAACATTTACATACGCCACAACTTATAAATAAACTTCACAATAATATAAATAACAATATTTCACTATCAACGATTCCACCTGCAACACGAAATCCATCCATGGTTTTCACCCAC
>LPNX010498809.1:0-24472 GCA_001517045.1 Pseudotsuga menziesii
TTATATTATCACACAATGAAAAGGAAACATGATTATCATTTGTCTTGTTTGTGTGGTGATTATGGTTGGAGAGCAATAAGCATCCGGCAAGGTAGCAATAAATGTTGTGGCTTCAGGGCACATCAATGGTTGGATTTAATCCAACTCTTCATCCAACTATTAATGTATCTCACAACCACAGTATTTATTGCTGGGCTGCGGGGTGCTTATTGCTCTCCGTTATTGTTGGTCTTTCAGCGTCTTCTCATAGGTGTGTCATATCAACCTGTTAGATAGTAATATCTATTAGTGTTTCAGTATGCTATAAACTACCACTAAGCATTACACCCAACCATGACATTTATACATTTCTCAATAGTAGAGTAGTTATATACAATCTATAAATCGAGATTCCTCTGTTTTACACTCTCCCCACTATTATATTTTCTCTAGGGATGTGAAAATTTATCTTCCTTTATACAGATATTTTTTCAATAATAAAGATTACAAATATGATCTCAAAGAATCATGATTTGACTTCTGCGCAAAACATATCATAATCTAAAAATAAGCTTCATTATAGATAAATTTGCCATTATTCATGTATAATATTTTTCAAGGCATATCTATGTTCGACAGCGACTCTCACACTTCTGGTCATGAATTTCTTCAGTTGATCTTTCACTCAAAGTTAATGTTTAGCATCCTAAGAATTTTTTTCACATTAACGTAATAAAAAATTATATCATATAGGCGTTTTTATTATTAGATATTAATCTCCATATTTTCACATACCGTAATGATTTAAAATTATTATGCATTCATCTTAACCGTTGGTTGGAGATTAAATTAGTGAAAGCCTAAATTGATGTGTCCAATATGTTTGGTAAAATATGTTGATTTTCTATTTTTTTGGATCTTTAATGTTTAAGTGGGGAATTATTGAGTCCTTAGAACAATTTGAATATTCAACATAAGCAATCATACATAACATATTATATATCCTTAAACAATGAGAGAAAAAAATCAGAATAAATCTCTAAAGTATAATGCTGATATATAGCAAAGAATGTCTTTTACAATAGCAAATTTCTTTTGGCACCCTAGGATCAAGATAAGAGAGAATCAACAAACTAGGTGTTATCACAAAGTAAGAAAGAATAGAGAGGGAAGGGGGTTCTCAACAATATTCCCAACATACAATTCAATTCACACTATTTGCACTAGTGAACTCTTCGCTCTTCCACCATTCGCCCTTTCAACAATAAAGAGCAAACCTTCAACAACAATTAGCAACTTTTTCACCCATAAGCAAACCTTGCACACTCATTCTCCCGTTTTCCTTTGGATGCTAGTAAATTGAATCATCCTAATTGGTTCATTAGTTCATGACTCAATGAAGGTTCATCTCTTTATTGATTGTCTTTGGATTGAACTCAAACATTAAGTAGAGGTTAAATCATTCACTCAGATAACAAATTTAAGTGTCATCTTTTAGTTGAACTAAAGCATTTCCATGTAAACCACTTTAGTTAACTAGATCTTATTTATTAACACTTTAATGAACTCCTTTAAGTGAAATCTTACTTGATTACATCACTAGAGTTCTTGTTAATATCATTGAATTTAACAAACTTATTTCTCTTTATATTAACTAAAGTCAATAACATGTGCAATTAGAATTCTCTATTTAATTGAAGTCAATAATTACATGTGCAATCTGAATTCTATATTTCTATATGCATGCTATCTCTTATCTCTTATTTGCATGATCCATATGTGTCCACTTTTAACTATCACATTAATGATCTATCATAACAATCATACTAAGGAGATTTGTCCATTGATGTGGTCATATCATTCTATTCGCAACAATTGACCTTGTGCTAAAGTAATTCACTCTAGAGGTGATTAGTCTCTAGAGGAGACTTAATAGCTAGATCGTGGTTAGTAGAATGTAACATATCGACATGCTTCAGTTAGAAAAGCAATCCCTCTACACATGAGGCCCACCTGAACACATGAGGATCCGACTTGGTATACAAGTCCTTAGCCTTGTCTGATAAGACTGTACAACATCATCATTTTGACATATCAAAGTATCCACCTCAACACATAATGATTAACCTTTTACATAGAAGGCTTAGTCATTCTTGAGTCCAACCAAAGAATTTTACTCCAAGTTCTTGAGTCCAACTCGGGCTCCCTATTACCTCAACACATGAGGCCCAATCCTAGTGCACAGGATTGGATTGGAGAATGACTCGTAATGTTGTAACTTTAACACCCTCTCATTGAGGGAGGCATTCTCTTCCATACAAATATTTTCTTAGAAGTACCTATACTTCATCACAGATAAAGTCTTATATAACTCATTTGTTATCTTCTCATCAATAGTAATGTAGTAATTGCACTTATTTGAACCATGTCTATGATGAAGTGATACTTCATCTCACTGGGTTTTCTAAGAGCTTAATGCACCTCTGTTTAACAGAGAAAATGATTGTAGTCTCAAGATTCTCGCTAGACAACCCGACTAGCAGCTTCCTAATCCGTGCACAACTTTTCGGTAGGTATTACTAGTCGCAATATACTTTTCTTCTGTAGTACTAGTCGCAATACACTTTTTCTTTTGTAGTACTAGCTACAATAATACCATCCTAATTGGAGTTGGCATAACCAAATAATTTTATCTCACGAGTGAAGGCATATCTCAGTCCATAAGAAAATGTACCTTGAAGGTACCTAAGTACATGCATAGTAGAAATCCAATGCCTATGTCTAGGTTCATACATGATCTGACTCACATCATAACATTTAACATGTCTACCATGTATCAATTACATTAAGGGACCAATGAGCTCACTATACTTTGTAGAATCCACTGGATCCGAACCAGAATCTTAATCAAGTAGTTTCCTCAAAATAGAAACCAAGTGTGTGGTCATGGATTTTCAATCCATTATACCAAACATTCACAACACATCAATTGTGTTATTTCTTTCAAAAAGGAAATACTCATCTTTCATTTTCCAAACTTCAAGACTAAGAAAGTATTGCATAAGACTCAAGTCTTCAAACTATGAAGTGAGCTCCCTCTTGTACCAAACTATATATTGTTCCTCTCTAGTAAGGAACAAAACATTAACTTAGAAAACCAATATCAGAGGTTGGTTCTTCACAATATTAAAGTACACGTTTGGAACAATTTCGTTCTCACAGAAGATCAATCTCTAAAGATAGTGTTCAAACTCGAATACCAAGCCTATGGGGCATGCTTAATCCCATACCAAGATTTCTTTAGTTTGCATACATGAGACCCCTCAGGTTGTTGTATGTAAACATATTCCTCAACATTACCATTGAGGAGCATAGTTTTTATATCCATATGGTGAAGTTACTATGGAATTTCCCTCACGTTTTGGAACAACTTCCCAAACATCATTCTTCATAATATATTATCATGGCATTTTTCATACTTGTTGCTTAGCAGCTTCTTCATAGGTGGAAGGTTATGAATCATTGATGTGAATCATCAATGCAGCAAACCATGAGTATTGTTCATATCTCTTTCTCTCTCTGAATGAGTCTAATGGTGCTCCATGCCTTTCTACATGATCTTATAGAATGTATCGGCACCATCCATATCTTGTCTTAGTAGGAGGTTCATCAAGTGATCTTTCAATCAGTTCTATTGGTTCTTCAAGAACTATCGAATCTGAGGAATATTCTAGCTTCTCCCTCTCAACATCTCAATAGGGATAATCACAGTCTAGATCCTCCATCATTATCCTCTTCTCTTTCATTACATTAATGACAACAAAAAATATTCAGTTTTTCTTCGCTAGTGAAAAATCTTTTCTAGAGTCTTCTAGAATAGCATGAGGGATTCTATTTTGATCTTCTCCTAGAAGCTTCTGATTTCTTCTTTCCTTCGAATAGATGATTTGTAACCAAACTGACTTTGAGCATATTGGTCATTCTTCTTTGTTGGTCATAGCATTTTCCTACAAACCAAATTCAGTAAACTGCAGCTAGCAACATTGTATGATCATGAAATTCAACCATATGAATATTTCAATGCAATGGAAATAATTCACACAGTCATGCAAACATTTAACCAATGTCTTAGCACAACTCCCATCCATATCTCATGGAATGTTATGCAACACTATATGGTACTTACTTAATCATAACATGTACTACATGAGCTTTACTATTCGTGAATAAAAGAAAACTATAACATATGCTCATCATGGTATACTATAACATACTTCCTCATTCTAGGAATACAATCTGCATATAACTATAAAACATTCATATCTGATTTATAAGAATAATTTCAAAACATGGGTACTTATCTTTTATTGTTTTGTGTAGGCTCCCTCTTGATCTCTGCATCCTTCCAGAGATTAGTCAAATTTCTCTTTTGATAGAATCTCACTCCAACCTGGATCTTTGGCAATTTCCTCATCTAGCAATCGTTGGTGTACAAAAGGAAAAAATCCTTTTGGCGGTCATCATCATCTGCATTCCTTGTTTCTAGGTCATTGGAAGAGTTATTTCTTAGAGGTTCATATTTTGTAGAAGTAGAAGCATGAATTCTAACTTTGAACTTTCCTCTTGGATTTGCTCAACACTCTCTTGCATAGTGGCCCTTCTTATTGCAATTGTAGCACTTGATATTTGACTTATCAAATTTCTTGTTGTGTTCCTTCTTTTGATGATGAAACTTCTACAGGAAGAAATATTTATTTCCTCTCTTCATACTTTCCACAAGAGCAAGGTTTTCTTCTTTATAAGAAGCAGAATTTCTATAGATTCTCCCTTCCTCTTGGAGGCAATCATGCCACAATATCTCAAATTTAGGTTGTTCATATTGACCATTTATGGCAGCTATAAGGAATGTCTCCCATGAAGGCAGAAAACCATCGACAAAATTTGGAATGAAATCATCCTCATCCACCACTACTCCAATGGTTGTGAGTGGATTGCTTACATGAGATATATTTGTGAATAAGGAGGCCATTGTCGCGTCCTTCTCCATCTTCAAATTCCAAATATTGTTCTTCAATGCCCTCTTTTGAATCGGAGCCTTCTTCTCATAAAGTTTTGTCAAAGTATGAAAGCATTCCTTTGCATTCTTTAATGGAATATAATCATCAACATCAAGTTGTTTTTCACCAAATAATAGATTATCCACTTGGCTCTAGATTGGTTCTTCTTGAAAGCAATGCACCCTACATTTGATTTAGGCGCTTCCATAATGTTGGATATGTAGCTGTCTAAGTCATTCTCTTCCAAGATGTTCAGGGTTATGACCTTTCTAGTGTTGAAATTCGAGGTGCCTTCAAGTTGGTCTTTCGGTCTCATGGAGATTGAAGTCATTGATTTTCAGATACTGTGCTTAACTTCTCAGGATCTATGTAGGATCAAGCTTGCTTGCCAAAACTTAGCTCCTTCACGCCTTTAGCTCTGATACCATGTTGAACTTTTGGTTGAGATTTGATATTTAATATTTAAATGTGGAATTACGGAGTACTTGAAAAAATTTGAACATTAATGTACAAATGAGGGAGAAAAACCCTCAAAACCCTCAAAACAATGAGGGAGAAAAACCCCAACAAATATCCAAAGTCTAGTACTAATAAATAGTAGAGAATGTCTTTTACAATAACATATTTCTTTATGTGCCTCGGGTGCAAGATAAGAGACAATCAACATACGAGGTGTTATCATGGAGCAAGAAAGAATAGAGATGGAAGGTAGTTCTCAACAGTATGCCCAACATACAAGTTAATTCACACTATTTCCACTAGTTAACGCAGTCCTCTTCAACCATTCACCCTTTCAACACTAAAGAGTTCAACCATTCACCCTTTCAACACTAAAGAGTAAACCTTGCACATCAATTCGTACTTTTTGAAGTGGTAGGAAAACCATGCACACTGATTCACCCTTTTTCCGTGGATGCTAGTAAACTATCCATCACTGAAATTAGTTCATGACTCAACCAAGGTGCTTCTCTTTATTGATTGTCTTTAGATTGAACTCAAACATTAACTATATGCTATTCATTTAGATAGCTAACTTAAGTACCGTCTTTTAGTTTAACTAAAGTATTTCACTGCAAATCACTTTAGTTAACTAAATCTTATTTATTAACACTTTGATTAACTCCTTTAACTGAAGTCTTACTTGATTACATCACTTAAGTGAATTCACTAAGTTCTCTTTAACTAAAGCTTGCATAGTTAATATCAAGTTAACAAACTTAGTTGTCTCCACATTAACTAAGTTAATAACATGTGCAATTCAAATTCTCTATTTAATTGAAGTTAATTACCATGAGGAATTAGAATTCTCTATAGTCAATAACAGGTGCCATTTGAATTCTTTATTTAACTGAAGTTAATTACCATGAGAAATTCAAAAATTCTCTATTTCTCTATGCATGCCATCTCTTATCTCTCTTTCTTATTTGCATGATCCATATGTGCCCATTTTTATCTATCACACCAATTATCTATCATAACAACTATATTAAGTACATTTGTCTGTTGATGTGGTCATATCATTCTACTATTAGTGCCAAGTGACCTTCTACTATATTAATTAACTCTAGAGGTTATCAATCTCTAGATGAGACCTAATAGCTAGATCATGGTTAGTAGAATGTCACATATTAGCATGCTTCAACTAACAAACCATTGCCTCTACACATGAGGCCCACCTCAACACATGATGATTAGACTATACAACATCACTACTTTGACATATGAAAGTATTCACCTCAATACATGAGGATTAACCTTTTACACAAAAGGCTTTGTCATTCTTGAGTCCAACCCAAGAATTTTACTCCAAGTTCGCGAGGCTTTCTATTACCTCAACACATGAGGCCAAATCCTAGTGCACAAGATTGTCTTGGAGAATGACTGGTTATGCTTTAACTTTAACAAAATACTTTATTATCATAAATAAAATAATTTATTATAAGTATAGACCTAACTCTGGTTCTACAAAGTGGTCTCTCAAAAAATCAAATATGCAAACCTATCATCACTAAATTACAACAAACATCCATTTCCCTACTATGTTACACTATGTTATATCACACTCACTGAGACATGCATTCTTAAATTTTAGTGGTCTCTCAAAAAATCAAATATGCAAACCTATCATCACTAAATTAAAACAAACATCCATTTACCTACTATGTTATACTATGCTATATCACACTCAGTGATACATGCATTTTTAATTTTTATTTTTAATGATGAAAATGACACTTCCCCACCCCCAAAGTATCTATACAAATTTCTTCTCAAGGCAAAAATTAGAATTAAAATTATTCTCCTTTAATCTTAACCGTAATTTAAGCTTGATCAGCCTAAATATATTTTCTGAAAATGTATAATAAATATAATATTAAAATAAAATGTAAAATAAACTTCATAATAGAATAAAAAAATTAATATAATTATATTAATTAATAATATGTTTAACATAGCTTAATTAAAAATGATTTAATTAATATAGTTATATACACCGTACATTAATCTTTCTTACAACTGTAAGATCAATCAATAGAAGTCGTCGAGTAGGAAAATCCATCTACAGAAGATAATGGTGAAATCCTCGGCAGTGTAGGTCAAGAGCGGGGACGGTGTGTTGTAAGGTTTAGTTGTGGGCAGTGTTAGGAATTTGAGGAAGTTTTTTTGTTATAGGATTTTTTGTTTTTTAAATATTTTGGAAGAGCATCATACCAAATAGGTAAATGATTTTTTAAAATTTATTTTTGATGTTAAACTATTTTATAAGGGGTTATTAATTTTTTCTTAATTTTTCTAAAAGCTGAAATTTTGAAACTGGTTTTTAAACATAAATTTTAATTTTAAATAATATGGATGCGGGTGAGTGTTATTTAAGGTTTATGTTATATTTAGTAAGCTCCAAGGGTTAGCTCAATTGGTAAGACGTGCACACACTCTCTCGGTTCGGGGAGAGGTCATCTGAAAAAAATGTTATATTTAGTAAATGATTTTGTTAACAAGAAAAATTAAGTATATAATAAAAAATAATCTTTTCATTGCTTAAATTTCTTAATAAAAAATTCTACTTGATAACTTTTCTAATAAAACATTATACTAGTGAGGAAATAGAACATCAAAAAAAAGTCTGAAAAATAAAGATGAAATGAAATTCCAACCCTGGTTGTTAGTAGTCACGCATATGCTTTCTTGAATACTTTAGAATAGAGAGGAGAGTTGAATAATCCACACTGGAGCTCAGCATTATAGTATGTACTAAAATGGAGGAGTCCAGAGTGGAGCTGAGCGTTAAGTACACGGGTCAAACGTCATCCAAATGTGGCCATCACATATGATAGTTTGGCAATGAACCCCAAGAGTTGAGAGTGGAACTATTTGGCTATATATTTAAATAATTTTTTTATTTATTTTTATAAAAGTCAATATGGGTGGACAGCCATTTGATATTTATAAACATTCTATATATAAAAATAGGTTTTGACTTTCTTGATTTTTTTTTATTTTTTATATTACAAAATTGTTAGAACACAACAAATATTATTTAATAAACAAAAACTAATATGAAAAAATAAAAATAAATTGTTTCCAATTTTTTATCCGCTTTTTGTTTAAAGCTTGATCAAGATTATTTAAGTATATACCATAACCATAAAATGAATCCCTGCTGTACATTTGTGACACTTAAGTTAATCTCTTTAATTCGCTTGAAAACAAGTCCAATATCTAACATAATATCTAAATACTTATCAACATAATTAATTTATTTTATGTATATTTTCTTATATATTCTTGTTTACAAAAATATGTACAACGCGTAGTAAATAATTATCAATATGGACACATTGAAAGACTCATGGTTATTACGTTTTAATAAGACTAGTAAGTAAACAATCTCTCTGTAACAACTTTTAAAGTATAGATTGAGTAAAAAAGGAAGCAAAACATGGAACATGACATGAAATGTATAACGTGTTGACATTATTAAAAATATCTATTTTCCAGGTCAGCAGAAGGTCCGTGGCGGCAAACCTAAGCTGTAATTCGCAAATCGTCAGAAATTCCAAGATGAGATGTAGTTTGCGTAGAACAAGCCCGATATAGGCGGAGATGGAAATGGGCACTGGTCGGGAAGTGACCCAACAACATGCTTGCTTGGCTGGCTATAAACTCAGAAGAGCTTCAGACTTCAGACTGTCCATCCAACTGTCCATCCAACGGACCAACAGCGAAGTCAACCATTGACTTCGCTGTTGATTTCACTGTTGGTTCATTGGATGGACCAAACATACATGTTTATTAAGGATGGCCGCATTAAACGACCGACAAAATGCTTGCTATGGGGAATGTAGGGCGTCTAGGGCTTCTGACTCTCTTTTTATTGAATGAGCTACTTCCCTCTGTCTGGTCATAAACTCAACGATATATATATATATATATATATCTTATTAAATAGCCATAACTTAATATCTTATTAATATCTTTGGAGAAGGAAAAAAATTACTAATACACAATTTAATAAAAGTTATGGAGCTGATCAAATATTGATCGAAATAAAAACTTTCACTCTTTCTTATTCATATTTATCGATAGCATTGATTTTATATGTGTTATTAACTTATTGTTTTCATAATGTTAAGCTGTCAAATGAAAGTTTATTTAGAATGCATGGTTTCACTGAAATGAAGCTTGATTTCACAAGCTAAATATAATAGTTATATCACTATTAGAGTTAATCTAATAGCTATCCAATATAAGTGTGATTAGAGTTGAAGTTTAGCTTATTGTTGTAAAATCATTAAAGTTAAGTTAATAGTTGTATCTAATAGTTTATTTAATTTATATATTAGTCACTGAAGTTAAAGTAAAATTAGTAATTGTATTTAAAGTTAAGTTACAGTTGTATAATCATTGAAGTTAAGCAAATAGTTGTATCTAATAATAAAATAGTTATACCATCATAGAAGTTTTAATTACTAAATTAAAATTAAAGTTTAATTTTTCCAACTATCTTAAATCTACTTATCACATATAACTAAGTTAATTTTTTCATATCAGCCATGAGCTAAGGTACATCCATTAGTGAATATAAATTCTAAGTTTGGAAATAACGGATATTAAATTTTCAGGCGCCACTATCTAGCAAAGTCCGGCCAAGACCTCTGCACATACAGTCCGATATAATTTTGCATTGTCTAAAATTTCATTAGCGGGATGATTGTGGTGCAATCTTGTAGGTCTTCCCTACATTTCTACTCAATTTTTTTCCTTATATTTTACTACAGAAAATTCTTTAAATCTGAATGCGTTAATAGGGAATAATGCATTGCTCTCTCCTCTTTCTAGCTTAAGGTAAAATTGTAATAATAACGCTTTTCTCTTTCTCTTTTTCTGTCTCTATCCGTTGACTTAGAAATACCATTAACTGTAGTCACAATCATAAAAAGAGAGGGAAAGGTAGCGGGTTTGTTTTTTCAAAAATATATCTATACATTGTTAAAGTTTATAAAGATTTATATTTTTTTATCTTCTCTATCAATTAAGAATATAATATTAACACTCTTTAATTATTAAATTAGAATATAACCTTCTCTCTATCAATTAGGAATATAGTATTTATACTCTTTAATTATTAAATTAGAGTATAACCCTTGTAGGAGCTTTCTAACTATTAAATTAGAAAATAACCTTCTTAGGAGCTTTCTAACAAGGGACTAGTTTGACTTTCAGATTGATATTATGCTGGAATTAGGTGAATTTAATACACAAAATCTGTAATTTATGTTTACAAAAAATCTATAATTTATGTTGTTTGTTGTGTATCTTACGCTCATAAATGAACTTGACACAAAACCTCCAACAGCACATTTTGAAAATCGTCCACTATTTAGACAACTCGAATATTTAATATCATAATACTTTGAGGTATATAAGTGCTGTAATGCACCTAAAATTAATAATTTATTATTAATTTCTGGAAAAACTTTATTTATTATTTTAAATATTTTTGACAAAAAATAAAAAATAAAATAGGTGTAATGAATTATTCTTTATTAATAAAAGATGTGTAATGCACCTAAAATTAATAATTTATTATTAATTTCTATTGAAAATACTTTATTTATTATTTTAAATATTTTTAACAGAAAGTCAAAAATAAAATAGGTGTAATGAATTTTTCTTTATTAATAAAAGATATTGAAGGGGACAGAAGTGGAATAGCTCTTGAAGAGTGTTTCCTGACCCACAAGAGGAAAAGACAAGTGATTGAAGCTACTGAGTTGGAACTCAAGGTGTAGGAGGCATCTTCCCAAAAATCAGGTCACAACTCCTAGTTGAGTTCTAAAGAGCAAGAGGCTCATAAATGGCCAAGTCTTAGACAAAAATACTATATAATAGTATGTCCATTAGCAAGCAGGAGGCTAGCATTTAGATGGGGATTGAATCTGATAATGCAAGAGATGGTGCATTAAGTGGATTTTGCTCTTGTGGCTCAGCGAACAGGCTTGGGGATTCGGGAGCAAGTAACTTGGTTGTTTTGGGAATTGGTTGGGAGGAACGGGTATTCCATTTATGTTTTCCCAACAGTGGTTCCAGGTTATTCCTCTATGTTTTTATTCACTATAGGATGTTTATTTTAGATCTGGAAGTGCTACTATATTCATTAAGTAGAAATGTTTTATTTTATTACACAGTGAACTAACATGTATCGATTGGATTGGTTATGTATAAATCCTAAATTAGTTCTTGTTTTTTTCATATCTACAAATGATTAATGGTATTTAGAAAAGTTGTTTAGATCGGGCATCCATACCCGAGTTAGGAATTACTCGATGATTATATGACAAACAGGTGATTTCGTTACTACAGCTGTAAAACATCACATGTTTGTCCAATGCATAAAACCTACTCATGGTGCTTGTATCCCTCTTAGAAATCAAAGACCCCCTAGAAAATTCATGTGTTGCACTGATGATTTTTTCAAGGCTATTGAGGTCTCCAAGTGTCCCTAATGGCATATAATGAGTCCATGATAATTTCTAGAAACCCTCAACATCATACTAGAGTCACTTAGAGTTGATGATGTTCCATAAAAATCAAGAAATCTAGCCCAAAACTCATCCAACTCTTAGTTTTGAGGGTTCCACACACCTCCTCTTCATTAAGGGTAAATGGATAGTCACATTAGCCCTAGGAAAGGTGCATGGTCCAATAAAATCATGAAAAAACATCAAATTTTATGAAAATTGTGAAGTTGAATTATGGAATTCGTGTTTCTTAATTGTAATCTCCTTGAAACTACTAGGCTCATTGTTCCAAAATGGCGTATAAATGAGACATCCATGGGATATTTGAAAGAGGAAGCACTCTTAATACCCTTATGATGGAGGAATTTATCTCAATCCCTTCAATTTTAATGGTCATTCCCCCTATTAGAGATCCCTATTGATGAAATCCATTTCATTCCCTTGAGTGGAGAAATTATCCTTCCTTATAGATTCTCCACACTATTCAAGAAGGAGGCTTGGTGTCTTGCGAGGAAAGAACATGAGTGGCTCAAGCGGTAGAGGAACCTAGACATCAATTTTTAAAAAAGTGCTAACAAGATTTAGATATATGTAGTTATTGCTATTTATCTATTTAATGGAGATCTATCTTATTTTCCTTCCTAATACAATGTTTAATGCTTGTTTACTGCTTTATCTATAGTTGAATGTGGATTTATTGGAAGGATTAATCTCATTGGTATATTAGTTGCCAATATTTATTTTATTCATGTTTAGATCTAAATTATTGTTGTGGCATAAAGAATGAGAAAGGTATAATGTCTTTGTGCAAGTTGAGAGCTGGTAGATTGAATCCATGTAGAGACCAGGAGTGGGATAAAGTTGATAGGACAACCGTTGTAAATGAGGAAACTCTTGCCCCCTCCTATTGAATGTTAGATATACTTATTTCATTCTTGGGTTGATTGCTTAGATATAGATTCGTGGTCCTATATGGAGTTAGGATAGTGATATCTCCATCTGATAAGGTAAAAGTGATCCCTACACTATATAAGGACCCCCCCCCCCCCCCCCCCCCCCACCTCAACAATATGCCAAAATGGATAGCCTTCTTCTTGACATTAGTTTTTCTAAATGTCATTTTGACCTCAATGTATATATCAAGAAACTAGGAAAATATCTTATAATCCTTGTTATTTATGTTGATGCCCTTTTTCTTACTACTAGTGACCCTAAAATTTTAATCTATGTGAAGTCCAATATTAAGAAGAATTTTGAAATGAATAACTTAGGACATTTGCATTATTTTCTTGGGCTCCATGTCTTTCAAACCAAAGAATTAATTTTTATTTATTATTCTAAACATGTCAGTGACCTTCTTCACCACTTTTGCATTGATGATTATAGACCAACCCCATCTTCCTTACAATTTGGAGTCAAACTTACTTCCATTTGCACTACACTCAATGTCGATGTCACCTTGTATTGCAAGTTAGTTGATAGTCTTTTGTACTTACTACTCATATCCATCTTGATATTTCCTTTGTTGTTGTGATTGATGCTCAGTACATGAACACACCCCATGAAAGTCATTGGAAAGTAGTAAAAATGATAGTTTAGTATATATGGGGTAAAGTTCAATTTGGCATAAGTATAGTTCAAGGGGTAATTCTTTGTTGGATAACTTCACTGATTGTGATTGGGATAACAACCCTATTGATCAACATTCTATTGTAGATTATGTTTTCAATCTTGGTTTTGGACTTGTCACTTGGACTCATAAGAAACAATAATATATTTATGTTTGTTCATCAAAATTAGAGTATCGAGTGGTATATAATACAATTCAAGAATCCCTATGGCTTTGACATATACTTTCTTATTTTGGATTCCAAAATCATCATCTGACCACCCTCTGGTGTGACAATTAGAGTGCCATCAAGCTCACCAAATATCTAGTTCAACATCAACATAGAAAGCACTTTGAGCTACATATTCTCTTAATCAAAAATATTATTTAGGACCATGTTCTTGAAGTTCTATTTTTACCTACATATTGTTAGATTTTTATCATTCAAGCTAGCATTATGATCTTAGGATATTTAAATGAGAGAATAACATGCACAACAATAAACACAAGAGACAAGAGACACATAAAAATTTCCTCAGGGAAACCATAAAGGAGAAAACCCCGCAACTTCCTCAGAGATAGAATCAGCACCAAAAGTAAAACTCAAAAACATAAAGATAATCTCCCGATAGCAGTAGTCTCTCTCTTGTCCCAACAACTTCTCTCTCACTCATGCGCCCCAATGAGTGAGTGTGTGATAAATAGAGAGGCTCACTCTCTATTTATATTATTTCATTCACTTAATGTCCACTCCAACATGTCGGCCTCACTTAACAATTACTTACTAGAGCCGACATCTCTAGGAGAGTCTAATAACCCTAGTGCCCCACAACTTGTGAGGAATTTGCCCCTCCGACCAACAAGGAGGGTTATCCTTAACACAACGGTGGGCACTATTTCCCTGACTTACAATAACTCACCTAGGGTTGAATTCTCTAAGATAGTCTAATAACCCTAGGGCCCCACAACTGTGGGGAATTTAACCCTTGATCAATAGGAGGGTTACCCACAATGACTTGACATGACTTGTTCACATTATAGAAACTCCCGATCGGAACATCGGGGCATGACATGACTCAATTACATAAAAAAAACTTCATGGAATAAACATCAGGGTACAATACATAAGATATACAAGTGAATACATTCTGAAGTTACAATTACATCAACACATATGATTAAATTGTAGACATCTTCACAAACTTTCTTGCAAAAGCAAAGCTTTCTAAACTTTGAAATATATTAGGAGTTCAAGAATTTATCATTAAGGGAAGATAGGCTATAATTCTTCCTTCATTATCCTATTGTGTCACCTTTGTAAATTCTTCTACCATATCCCAAATTGTCCTTAAGGGGGGATGCTAGGATATTTAGACACTTAGGAGTTAGTTAAGATCATTTTGGTCTAATGTATCTTTAAAGGTAAAATGTTTGTATCACTACAACAAAAACTAGATTTAGCGTCAAATTTAGCGCCAGATTTTAGTGTAATTTTTTCCCAATTGTGGTGAACAGTCCGGTGCTAAATCTGGCGCTATTGTACATTTTCGTAAAACGCCATCTATTGCATCTTTTTTTACGTCCTTTTTAACATCCATTTTTGCGTCCATTTTTGCGCCCATTTTTTTACATCTTTTGTTACGCCTTTATTTGTGCCCAATTTTGCAACTTCTATTGAATCATTTTTTGCATCATTTGTTACATCTTTGTTTGCACCCAATTTCACACTCAATTTTGCATCAAATGTTGCATCTTATTTTTCTCCTAGTTTTTCATCGAGTCTTGCACCCAATTTTGCACCTTGTTTTGCATAAAATTATGTGTCCAATTTTGCATCTAACGTTGCATCTAGGTTTGCATCCAATTTTCGGCCCAATATTGCGTCCAGTTTTGCATCCAATTTTACTTATAATGTTGCATCCCCATTTGCATCTAATTTTGTATCTTGTTTTATGTCTTTTTTTGTACCCATGTTTGTGCCTAATGTTTCATCTCATTTTACGTCGTATTTTGCATCTAGGTTTGCACCTAGTATTGCATCTTGGTTGATGTCTTTTTTTGCATCTATGTTTGAGCCCAATGTTGCACCCAGTGTTGCGCCTAGTTTTGCGCCCATGTTTGTATCTAATATTGCATCTAGTTTTGTGTCCAATGTTGCATCCCATCTTGCATTCAATATTACGTCTAGTTTTACATCCAATGTTTTGTCTCATCTTGCATCCAATATTGTGTCTCATTTTAAGTTTTTGTTTGCGCCAAGCGTTGCTTCCAATTTTGCACCTGGTGTTACACCTGGTTTTATGTCCATTGATACACCATATTTTGTACTAAATTTAATGTCCAATTTTACGTCTAGTTAGGAGTCCACTTTTGCATCTACTGTTGCGTCTAGTTTTGGACCTAGTATTGCATCTAGTTTTGAGTCATTAATTGTGTCTAGTGTTGAGTTTATTTTTGCAACTAATTTTGCATTTAGTGTGACATCCATTTTTATGTCGACATTTGCATATGACATAAGGTCGACTTTTGTATCCACTTTTGTGTTTGGTGTGACGTCTAAATTTACATCCTGTTTTGCATTTAATGTTGTGTCTAATATTGCATCCATCTTGCACTACTGCATTTTTTTTCTTTAGAAATACATTGCAATATCATTAGGGCATGGAGGAATCGAACCACCAACCTCCTGCATGTAAAGCGGGCGCTCTTCCAGTGAGCTAACACCCTTTAAGAATCAGGAAGAGAAGCAATATAACACATAGATTTCATCATTTGTAATTCTAATAAAAAACAATAAGATCCAAAGACAATCATGCTTAAAATCCAATTTATTTTTCCAAACACACTAATAAGCACAAAATTCTATTGTGCTTAGGCAACAAAATATCCTAAACAATACGCAATCTATTAAAGTGGTCCGCAAAAAAGTCTTAGAAAACAACATAAAGTATTGATGCATACCTAATAACCTAAACTTGATATGGACAAAGAATAAGGGATTTGTATAAGAAATAGTTGTAGAATCCAATTGAGGATGTGTGTGTTGCTACATAAATGTTGTTATTCATTGATGATGTGATTTTGTTCAGCAATGGGATGGTAAGAGAAGAACTCATGAATGGTTACTAAAATAAGATGCCTACTATGTGCATCATATATGATATCATGAATATTTTAACAATGAACACCAACAAAGACAATTTATATTATGTGCATTATTTATAATCTAAAAATTAGTAAGATGTCAACTGGGAAAAGCATCATATCGTTTTCCACAGTTGATAAGGCCACAAAGAGGTAGATGAAGTTGAGGGGTTTCTCATCTTACTAACAATTGTTCCATTTGAATAGTGAATGGTTCTCTTGGAAAAACCCCAGTAAGGTCACAAATCATGACATCCATATCTACCACATTCTATCCATATGCCTTTCTATTATAAACCCTTGCCTGGAAGCCACTTACGAAAGGAAAATTTAGTTGGACAAATATAAACATTATCCTTTCAACTTATCACACATCAGCTTTAATGCACCATAATTCGAAATAAGAATATAGTTGTTGTTCTTTAACACAATATGGTCTAAGATGTCATATCTCATTGAAATTGTGAAAGAACGTTGTTCACAATGAGAACATTACTAGTTAAACATTATTTGACACAAATAAAGTATTGAACTTTGGTTTTTCTAAACCAACATAATGCCCCTTGTATTTTATTACTTTCCTTGTGATGTAATATGACAAAACTAATCATTTGTTCTAGCTATAGATTTTATGTAAGATAACACGAAATAAGAAACCTAAAATCTATTACAAAGTGACGAGTCTAAATTTGATCTAAATTTTAGTCTTGGTTAGGCATTAATGATTACAAAGGTTAGGTTTTTTGCTATTGAAGTAGGTTTTTCCTCCTTTATATAGCGATATATGTACCTGTGGGGTATGTACATTGATTGCATGGATCAAGATATTATATTGTCAAAACGGGGTTTTGATGATTGTAACACAATGGGCAAAACATCATAGTGGCTATTATGTAATATATATTTTTTATCATTTCTAGCATTTAGATTGAAGTCAACAGAAACATATTTGCACACCTTCCAATCATGCACCCATCCAACAGACACTAATATGTCAATGGTGATCCAATTTATTATAAGGTGGTCAAATTGTAGATTTAATGCATCAAAAATTATGAATTGGACACAATCTTTGAGAAAGGGTATTCACCAAAGTAATGGCAATAAATAAATCACTCAATGAAAATAGAAAAAGCTAATATGAGCTCCATGTTACTTTATCAAATGTATCATAAATAAGAGATTTAATATTTTGGAACATAATTTGCAGTGAAACTATGTCTTCCCTGATTCAGGACATCAAGAAGATTTTACATTTCGAGAATCAACAATAGAAGAATACCATGGAGTTCTTTCTATTTTCTATAAAATAATAAGCTAAATACCTGTTAGTTACAAAGTATACATAGCCCAAGAGGTTAGCCCATCCAGTTCTAAGTGGTCACCAATGTATGTTATTGGGCATTTGGCTGGTCCCATGCTAGCAAGTGCCCAGTTTGAATCCCCTTACGTGAGGAGCACTAGCCTATGCCTACAGGCTTACTATGTATTCCATCCTTAAAGGTAATGTAATAAGAGTGAGACTACTTATAATTCCCTTCTAACTCCATGGTACTAGTTTGTGTCATATCAACTAAGCTCTACTTACTTTTACGACTCATACTCTATTATATGGGAAGGAAAACACAGAGACTACTCTTAACTAAGATACTCCCCTTTTTTGAAAATTTGCCAGCTATCATATTGAGTTCCCTGAAGACATGAGTAAAAGAGATGAAATTAACTTATTTTTTTAAAACCATAATTTTGTTGTACCACTGATCCAACTTCATAACTTGTAACCTTGATTTTTCTGTAACCCAGTCCACAATATTGCCACTTGTAAATGTTCAATTTCAATATACCTTGAAAACCAAAAAACTTCCCATAATGCAAGAAGCTCGTCTTGAGTGTTTGAGCCCCTGCCACACCCATCCAAAGATTGATGTTGGCTATTTAATTCGAAATCCTAGCACCACAGATACCTAAAGAAGAAGCAACTCAATTAACCTAATTATGTCTCATTGGAATCTTTGAGAGGATGCAATGAAACAAGTACACTGAGCAACAAGAGATATCCTCGCCCTTGAGTTCCCCTGTCATGACTATGGTGCTAATGATTTGGATGGCATTGCCTAAGTAAGACTAATGAAGCTGAAGATTCAATTTGTGTTGGAAATTCACTACGAGCTTGACATCTTTGGAAACAGAGACACATGTTGCAAGCAAAGTTTTCATATGATACTATTTAATTATAATAAAAACAGGAGTCACATGCAGCAATATAGAATTTGCAAATGTAGAAAATGGAAACTGAAGTATTGCAGGAATTGTCATTGGCATTTGCAATGTGTCTATTTCCTTCCTTAACCTTTCTGTATTCATTTGAAGGGATGTTTCTCTATGTGAATATTTGCATTTAGTCTTTCTCCAGATCCGTAAATTTTTAAAGAGGCCAACTGCAATTAGTTGAAATTGGGTAAACCAAGAATGCAAGGATAATCAAAATGCAGTTTCCAAAAATCGATTTCAACTTTGCAAATGAAGTTGTAAATTGCAAATGCCAATTCTATGAAGATATTACAAACTTGCAGGTAGTCAGTGTGCAGCCGAACCAAGGAGTTAGGTAGTCCATGACATGAGCCAAGGAGCAATGCAAAAGAAAATAGTTGTGCTAAAAAAAATTATTATAGCAGTTTATTGGGACATTTAGAGGGAATAGCAGCGCAAAACAAATATGAATTGCATTTCAATATTAAAAACATGTAAATGGAATCAACCTTAGTAGAACTAAGAACATGTTTTGAAATCGAACATGCATAGGAAAGGATGGAATATTAGAGAAACAAGCAGGACATGTTTTGAAACAAAGACAGATCAAGAATTTGCAAAGAGACTAATTTCATGTCTTGATTTGATTTTTAAACAAGAGTTTCCTAAACGGATGGAGCCATGGTCAAGTAGCACATATTTTGAAATAGAGACAAGTAAGACTTTGCAAAGAGAACCAATTTTATTCCCTAATCTAATTTAGAAAAAATAAAAAGAAAATCCATAATAACATCTTTGGAAACAGAGACACATGTTGCAAGCAAAGTTTTTGCAAGGAGAAATAATTTCATGTGTAAAAGACATGAACATAATTGCAATGAAAGACATGTTCTGAAATTGAATATGCATCTTTAAAAAAAGGAAAGAATGAAATTGGACACAGGTTGCGCAAAAAGGTGAACATCTTTTCAAATAGAGATAGATTGCAAGGAATGCCTTTGCAAAGAGCATCAATTCCATGTGTAAGTGGCATCACTCTTAGTCCAATAACATTTTTTTATAACATAAAAAACTGCATAGATCTGACAAAGTTGTATTGACAAGGCACACCAATATAGTACAATTGAATGCACAATGTAGAGGATATGATGAGTAATAGAGTATATAAAGCCTGAAAGCGATATAAACATAGTTGTATATACAATGCTAAAACATAAACTGAAAATTTGGCATATCCAAATGGGTCTGTCAGTTCAAAAAAGGGATTCTAATGTAGTTGTAACCATGAATATCAAAATGAACAAAATTTATATAGTGTCACTTTGCAAGATGAGCAATGTGCAAGGACTGCCAAATTTTTGTTTGCTAGAGCAAAATTTGCAAAAAAGAAAGTGATTTGAAGCTAATCACTAGACAATATAGATTTCTGTGACAATGTTGTATTCAGTTAGTGTAAAAATATCTCACAGGCAAAGTTTTCACAAGTGGAAAATTGTTGACAAGATCTTTCTTGTCTAATTCCTTTGAAAGTTATTGCAGGTGTGGCAATTTCATTGTACAATCCATTGTGCCATCCTCTATCTCAAGAACACACTCCAAGCAATGCTTGTATCTGTATAGTGTGTTTTGTTTGTGACAAACTAAGCAATATGGAAAGCTATCAAGCATTGGGTTGCTGCAAGCATTGCAAATTCTGTGGAATGGAAACGAGAAGACATTCTTTGTTTTCAAATGGTTCCCTGTACGTGCAAATTGCAGATGGACAACTTTATTTGCACAAAATAAACAAATGATAGGAAAAATGACATGAATGCTGATGAATAACAATTGCAAGATAAGATATTTTGAATAAAATACATAAGGTTTTTAAACCGTGTAAACATCTTTATATGATGTTAATGTACAGGAAAATAAATGGCATTGCATATATGTCAATAACAAATGTAAATTTAATGGGAAGGATCCAAGATATATGAATGTTGCAAGATATACAAATGTTGCAAAGATCATCATAGCCAAATGCTATGGTGATTTATCGAGTAAGCCTCAGAAATATGAAAATTGAAACCGCCAGTTTCAAAATTTTCCCAAAAGTGATCAAGCAAAGAGCCAACATGGGTTGTTGCAACTGTTGTATGCAAGTTCACATTGTGGTGTTTCATGAAAATAAATAATTATTTTTGCAAATTGGAATGTTGCAACATGTCAAAGTTAAGGTCACCTGGTAGTTACTATATGTTGATTCTGGTCAACGTTTTCCACTATGTTTTCAACAAATATATAAAGCTCTGCAATTGGTGCATTTGGCACTGCAGATACATTTGACAATTTTACAATAGCTTTGTTAATTTGAAATTGGAAAGTATTTGCTTCTATACAATTTGTTGTATAGTTTTCTAATTGTTGTATAGTTATAAGGAGGGTCATGGCTGAGCTCGAAGTAGCCCTAGCAGGTCACAACTCGTTCTAGGAGCAATTTACAAGTCACGGCCCAACTTAGCACACAGATCACGGCTCATTCAAGGAGCAGCACAAGATCATGGATCAGTCCAACAAACCTTCACGACCCTAATCTAACAGCTAGAACGAGGTCATGGCTGAGTTGAGTAGCCAACAAAAGATCATGGATCAGTCCATCACAACAACGGAATTTGTTTTCTCACATAGTATTTTGGCAGATTACCTGCTTTGGGTTGGATTCGATGATATGTGTATTCCTTTGAAAAAAGAAAATTAGCCTCATGCTGCCAATTTGAAGTCATATTGAACTTGCACATTCTACTTATCTCAGTCTTTAGAGATTATAATCGTTTTCATTCTTTAGAGTAAAACCATTTTCTCTCTTCAGAGAGAAACCGCCTGTGCGGAAAACCCTAACATATTTCAGAATTGAATGCCTCTTGATTTTTGGCTTCAATATTGATACCATCATATTGGTGTCGAATCGCCCATCTATTCAACATACCCAACTGAGATCTCCAAGGGAGAAAAAGATCTTACGAAATTGACATTTATGGGATCTCCAAGGTAGTGAAAGAGCTTGCAGGATTGACATTTATGAGCAGGTATAAACTTTTGATTCATCCAGATGCTTAAAGAAATTTGATTAGAAAATTTAAATCAAATTGAGTTTGCAAAAAAACTTATTCGCAAGCCGTCACCTGAGAGATTCGAACTCTCGCGAGGAAACCCTATGTATTTAGCAGCCACACACCTTAACCACTCAGATAGTCAACAGGAGGTCACAGATTGCTCACTAAAGGTAGCAGCATCCCCTTAGACAACAACAGAGGTAACAACCCAATAAAATGTGAAATGTTGAGTTGAAAAGCTGAGGCGGATAGCTTTCGAGTGACCAGGGGTTCAATCTAGAGGAATCTCAGATCATTTGCAAGAAAAGTCCTCTGAAAACAAATCACAGAACCCAAAACTAATTTTCACTAAATATTCAAAACCCCATTCATTTTCCCCAAAGAAAATAAGTTTTACCTATGAGTTGCGAATTTAGTAATAGCTCCCTAGGTTCCCATATTGACGCCAATTAGATGCAAATGCGCACAGTAATAAGATATAGAAATGCATATCATTACAGATATCCGGACCCTAATAATTTTGACAGTTTTGTTTGTCCTACTAATAATAACAATAAGTAACAAAGCCATGGAAGTGAAGCTTACCTTTGAACAGAAGGTGATTCCTATGTGTCCTGAAGCACCTTTTAATTTAGCATATGGATCTGTGGTGTTCACGGAAGGAAGAGACGGCAACCATATTATAGAGCTTCACCATGGAACCACCAAAATGGCCTTGGAAAAGATACCTTGCCAAGAGGCCTAGCCGAGCAGAGACCATCTATCTGTGGCCTCTAATATCAGGTAATGTTGGGCATCACTGAACTCTCTCATCCATCTTAAATGAACCACAAACTCGACCTCTGCCAGGGTTTGTTGGGATCATCTCATGTGGTGCTTTTAGACTTGGCATCCTCACGGCTATAGTTGTCGTCATAGCTATAAGATAATACTCCTTATGTGTAAGCATCCTAGTGTGAGGCATCTTCCTGTCTGGAAGAGCCAGTAATCTAATAATTCTATACATCTGTTAAGTGAGTAATCTGTATAATACGTCTCTCTGCTAGAGCCGGGCCCATGCACTCTTCCTTAGAGCGCGCTGCCTTTAGAGTTCATTGCATTAGATTAGGTTTTTCCCTATTAGGGGAGATCAACAGCTTAGACAAATAGAGGAGGGGACTTTCCTTCCATCATTCACTCGACTTATTGGTTATCGCGCTCATACTTGACTTATCGCTACCGCGAATTAGTCAATGTAACCCAACCATTTAAAGCCAGGATCACACTGCCGACAAAAGGGATAAGAGGTTAGGTGCACACCAGCGTTTTGTGTTATTCTAAGAATTCGTTTTGGAAGAATGTGGAAAAAAAAGAGCACTCCGCTGATGAGGGTTTGAATTTCATTTCATATCTGCCCTTCCAACTAATTTTTTTGGACTATTTGAACTCTTATCTTGTCTGAATATTACTGAGAACTAGGCTACTGTTGTTAAAATGTGAAAAACTAGGCAGTTGCACATCCCGTTGTTGCACAGAATAAGGGTAAGGAGCAGTTGATGATCGAGTAATCCTCTTATTTATTTCACAGTTAAATCATTATTAATCTCTTCTTTAATCTATTACTATTGGTGGGGTCAAAAATATATAACTCTAAAGATTCACAGATTCACAAACGGTACGATTAGCACAGGTAATTAATCTTTTGTTTTAAGGGCAGGTTAAAAATCATATGTTTAAAGGCATATTGATAGAATAAGAATTCACATATACAAAGAACAAGACAAATAATCTTGTGTTTATTAATGAAGGAGAGGAAAACAACAACGTTTTATTGAATTCTACTAAAAGAAATACACAATAACAATGTTTTAATTAAAGGATTCAACTTTTAGTTTAAAAATATGTTTTTTATTAAGAATTTTAATTTTTCATTAAAATATAATAATAATTTTAGTTATATATGTATTATAATACATTAAATAATAAATTCAAGAAACTAACTAAATGTGGAATCTAGAATCATTTCTCAAAGTTAATACCAGGCTATATGTAATGCAACATACAAACTTTTGGAAGGTTAACATGTTGTGTCAATGGTGTAATTGAAATTGTGAATTTTTTATTTTCAATTAAAAGATATGCTTTTATTAAGAAGTTTAATTTCCAATTAAAATGTTGCTCTAGGGTGGAACAAAAAACAATATTAACAATGACATAAACAGCTCAAAAGTAAAATGTGTTGGCGTTATGCATCTGAAATACATTAAGTGATAAACTTAGGAAACAAACAAAAGGTGGAACCTAGAATCCTATCCAAGGGTTAATGTTAGGCCACATGTA
>LPNX010498809.1:24724-92724 GCA_001517045.1 Pseudotsuga menziesii
GCTAGAAATTTTAGTCCACTGCCTTTAATTCCTAAAGGCACATCTAAAAATATTAAAGGTTAAATAAGGATAGAGTTGTGAATAATTTTAATTTAGAGGGTAACTTCTACATGTCAGTTATGGGGTTATAGAGGACAAGATATATATGGATTTAAAACCGAAGCGAATAAAATAATGTAGAGAATACAATCAATTTTATAGAACATTGATCCATGAAGAGGGACAACAATAAAGAAGACCTTTTCTACCAAGAAGAGAGGGTCTCCAAGGGCTTGGATTTTGTTTAAATGAAGGATCCCATCTCTCCTAGAGTAGGTCAGAATTTGGAACTCAAACAAGCACAAGAGACAATGGCTAGGGAATTCCATCAAGATAGACAAAGACTTATTTATGGGGTTCGTAGAGTAGGAACAACCTCTATAAAGGTGGTTCCACCATGAATATTATGTTAGTTAATATGCATGGCCTAGTGGGAGGGGCAAATTAAATATCCCTTAAAATATTTATGGATATGGAAATACAATACATAATTATGTTCCACGAATCAATGGGGAGGGAGGAATAAGATGATTTATGAATATAAAAAACATTTTAGTTGTTGTATTTGTAACTTCGAAAGATATTATGATGTATATTGTCATTGCATGTTGTTGTAACCCCATCGGAGATGTGTTTCCATCCTTTCGGTATGCCATTATTATGTATGGTCCTTGAGGTTCAACCTCCACTGTAAGTCGAGGAAGTAGTCCCCAGTTTGATATAATGAAATGTATTTTTGGAGTTTCCCTAGGTGAAGTCGGCCCCGTTAAGTTATGCATGCTTTAAATTTTCACACTATACCACTTGTTATGCATGATTTAAATGGTAACCATATCCCATATGCTTTAAATGATGACAATGATGATGACCTAGAAGACGATGATGAACTAAATGATAATGATGGTGATGACGTTGTTGATGATGATGATCATCATCATCGTCGTCGTCATTTTTATCGTCATCATCATGACACTATATTCATCATCATTGGCACCATTATCATGATGATTATTATATTCATCATCGTCATCATTGCCATCATGATAATGATTATTAATATATTCATCATTTTCAGGGTCATCATCAATACAATCATGGTCCATGAGCCTTATAAAAAAGTGTTTGGGTATAAGTGAATGAAAATTTATGTCCCCCAAAAATGGCCAAATACCCAATACACATTCATGTTATTCCAAACCTCAAACTAATGCCCACATCTAAGGAAAAGGATAAAATTTTAATGTACATGGTCTATGTAGTAGTATCAAACCCTGGCCCACATAACCAGAGTCCTCTAAGGAATTTTTAAGGATTTCACCATCATCATTATCATCATCATTGCACCCATAATCATTGTTATATAACCATCATCATCATCATCATCATCATTGTTATATAACCATCATCATCATCATCATATAATCATCGTTGTCGTCATCATTTTCATCACCGTCACCGTCATCATCCATGTCATTCTGATTCTCATTCTCATTTTCATCATCATTTTCATAGCCATCGCCATCTTCATCATCATTTCCATTATTAACATTACCATCCTCATCGACATCATCATTATCATCGTCATCATCATATAATCACATCATATTCATTCCCATCATCTTTGTCATCATCACCACCACCATCGTTGTCATCATCATTGTGGATGCCATCGTCATTGTCACCATGTCTTGTGTAGTAGTATCGAACCTTGGGCATAACAATGATCCCTCAAATAAATTGTTAAGAATTGCATCATTGTAATTATCAACATCATCATCATTATCATACTTGTTGTCATATAATTATCATTATTGTTATCATATAATTACATTGTCATCATCGTCGTCACCGACATTATCATTGTCATTGCCATCTTCATTGTCAGCATCACAACTTTCGTCATCACATAATAATATCATCATCATCATCAACATCATCATCATCATTATCACCACCACCATCATCATCATTGGCATTGCCATTTTTATCACTGTCATCATCATCATCATCACCACCTCTATCATCATTATCATTATCATTTTCATTTTCATCATCGTGGTCATTGCCATTGTTATCATCATTATCAACATCATCATCTTCATCATGATTATCGACATTGTCATCAATTATTCATCATTACCTTTGGAATAAGAAATATCATGTACTCAAAAGATGTGATTAGTGGAAAAGGGTCATGGAGGACACATACGATCTATGCACGAGAAATAACAACTTTATTTTTTAAGACGATCAATATCATCATCATCATCCAAAGTGGATATTGTCAATCATTATGATCCAAGATTAAGACATGTTTTCGAATATGATTCAATCAATACTAAGAAAACCAATGATGACCAACCAAATATAGTTGAGGGAGAACAAATTGGCATCCATGATGATGTTCAAGTTGAAGAAGATCTAGTAGAAGAATGTGAAGATGATAATGATGGCACTATTCCTTTAGCAATATGGAGAAGCAGGGTCATAGGTGCATCTTTAGAAGATGATATCATGGAGGAAGATGATATTATTGAGGAAGATAATATGGATGATATCAAAAGAAATGATGAAAATAGATCTGGTGACATTCCTATAACCGATCTGTAAACAAATTTTATTGATACAGAATATGATGAAAGTGAAGATGAGGATGATTACAATACCACTTTAGCAAGATGGTGTAGCAAGAATAATATTAGGTACTTACAAGAACATATGAACATTGACAAGGAAACATTGGAAGATCTAGATGTGGATTATAATGTGAATGAAGACTTCTAAATTTACAGTCGGATATGCAATTCATATTTAAATAATCATGGTTTTTATGTCCCATTTTTAAATGCTTCATTATTATTTAACTGCAATAATCATTCAATTACTATGTTTTGAACTCGTAATCTAAAATAATGTGTCGATTCTTGTCTCTATACTCATTACCTAGTGCAATGTCCTTAAAATGTCTATAGGTTAATATGACTTGGTGGGAACAAATAACAAGAATTGGTTGGATAATAGTTATTTTGGTTAGTTTCATCTATTGATTGATAATGGTTAGAAGTGATATGAAGTTATTCGTTGAGAATTAAAAAAAAATTATATATGTATATTGTAGAAGTTGTCATATGCATGTACACACAAATATAACTTGTGTAGTTGAAGGAATTGGTTAACACAACTGTACGTAAACTATAGTATAGAAAAAAAACTTTTATTTGTTTGTTTAGAAGCTCACCTTTAAAACAAATATGATTCACTTAAACATATATATAATCCATGTAGTATTCATATATATCTTCAAATGGGATTTCAATTAGATTATGTGATTCACAACTACCCTCCAAATCAAAATACTTTTGATTAACTATACAATAGGAAATGAAAACTAAGATGCCAAATCGAGGAAACCTCATATTTTGATTTTGTTGTCATATTTATTCATCAAATCATCTTTATTCCACTTTAGAAACATCTTTATATAATGTGCCTATTTTTTCACCTAGACTCGAATCTAGCACAAGTAGAATTTAAATGTAATTTATTTGGGATGTTAAAGTGGATGCAATTTGTGTCCATTTTAGCATCATCATGATATAAACCACCTAGTTTTGCACCTATACAACCTAGCATAAGGAGAATATAAATGTAATTGATTTGGGGTGCTAAAGTGGACACAATAAATGTAATTGATTTGATGATAATGACATTCAAAATTATGTGATTATATGATGATGATGATGACAATGTTCAATGTTGATGATGACAATGACGACGACGATGATGATGATGATGATCCTTATAAGAAAGTGTTGGTAGAGGTAAATAAACCCAATTTCACTACAAGCTCCAAGATTAAAATGTTCTCAATCATAGTTATAAGTTATGCATGCTTAATATTGTAACTGTATCCCAGTTGTTATGCATGCTTTAAATGGTAAACATATCTCGTATGCTTTAAATGATGGCGATGATGAACTAGATGACAATGGCAGTGATGATGTTTTTATGATGGCGATGATGGAAATGATGATGATCATCATCATCGTCGTCATCTTTTTCAGTGTCACCATGATTATCACAATAGTCATCATCATCGGCATAATCATCATTCATGTCATCATCATCACCATTATCCTTGACATCATCATGGTTATTGACATTTTCATCAGTTATTCATCATTACCTTTGGCATAAGAAATAACATCTACCCAAAATATGTGATTAGTGGAAAAGGGTCATGGAGGACACATACAATTTATGCATAAAAAATAACAACTTATTTTTTAAGATGATCAACATCATAATTCTCATTGTATTTATCATCATTGTCATTGTCATCATCACCATCATCATCATTCATTTCATTGCCATCATAAACATTGTCAATGTCGTCATTGTCATTATCCTCATCATCATCATTGTCATCGTTCTCCTCATTATAAACAACATTATCATCATCATCGTAGCCATCCTCAATATCATAATCATTATCCTCATTGTTATCTTCAACATCTAGGTGTAAAACCGGATGCAAAAGTGGATAAAAACATGGATGCTAAAAAGGATGAAAAAATGGATGCAACAAAAGTAGGTGCATAATGGGGTGCACCAAAAATGGATGCAAAAGGTGAGGCAAAAGTGGATGCAAAAAATGATGCAAATGTGGAAGCAAAACATGATGAAAAAAGTGGCGCAAAAGTGGATACAACCATGGATGTAAAATTGGATACAAAATTGGATGCGGAAGTGGATACAACAAAAGTAGATGCAAAACTAAATGCAAGAGTAGTTGTAACACCCAACGCAAAACTCGATGCAAAAGTGGATGCAAAAATGGATGCATAAAGGGATGCAATAACTGATGTAAAATTGGATACAAAAAAAGATGCAAATGTGGATGCAAAAGTTGAAGAAAAAGTGGGTGTAAAAGTAGGCACGAAAATGGGTGTGAATTGGGATGCAAAAAAAGTGGATGCAAGAGTGGATGCAATAGTAGATGCAAAAAAAGACGTAAACATGGATGCAAAATGGGATGCAAAAAGGGATGAAAATGGGGGTGCAAAAGTGGACGAAAAAGTGGATGCAAAAGTGGATGCAAAAATGGCTGAAACAAAACGAGATGCAAAACTAGACTCAAAACAGGATGTAAACTTTGATGCAAAACTTGGTGCATGAAGGGATGCAAAAAATGAAGTAGAAGTGGATGCAAAAGTGGATGTAAAAATGGATGAAAAAGTGGATGAAAACAAGGGCGTAAAAGTTGAGGCAAACATGGACGTAAAAGGGGGCGCAACAAGAGTTAAATGTACAAACTAGGTGCAAAACTAGGCTCAAAACCTGTTGCAAAACCTAGCGCATAACCAGGTGCAAAACCCGGTGCAAATTACACCGCAATTTGTGCCATATTTAGAAAAAGGACGCAAAAAATGCCTAAAATAGCACAAACCCATGAAATTGCGCCATTTTGTCCAAAAAATGAAGAAAATTACACTGAAAGATGGTCTAGATGAAAAAAGGATGCAAAAAGAGACACTAAATCCAGTTTTTGTTGTAGTGTCTTCAGTATGCATTAGTATGCCTTTGTACTTATGTAATCTCATGGTCAATATATTTTCGAGACATAAAGTGATCCAATGGTTAGTTTTCACCTATATCTTAATGATTATTTATCCATTGCTCAACACTTGATTGGTCCATGTTATTAATTTAAAAAGCACATACATGCATTTTCTCGAAGATCAATTATTAGAAACTATTAAGTAAAATATTTTTTTATTTTGCATTAATCGATTTCCTCAAGTAGCTATTTAGTTGGGATCATGGAAGGTTTCCCTCTCTATGGGTTTTAACAACATAAAAATATTGATCTGTTAAATTTTTATATGACTGTGTGATTAGTTGATTGAGGTGTTTGAAAATACCATGTTTTAGTCGAACACCATTATGGGTTGATAGTAGGTACTGTATGAAACACTCTGCTTGTATTTACTCACTAAATTAGGGTTTCTTGGTTTATGCCAATTCAAGAATGGAAACAATAATAAAAAATTTCCTACAATAAAATAATATTATAAAATCCTTTCTTCTGAACATAATGAAATAATAAATTCTTATAAAATACTTACTCTGGATGTGCCCCTCTTCTTGAATGTAATCATGCCATAACCTTTTAAAGTTGAGCTGCTCTTCTCGACGATTTACCACATCCAAGAATATATCCCACATTGATGGGAGACAATCAAGTGTTTTGAAGAATATCATCTTCTTCCATTACTACTCAAATACACGCAATCTTGGTTCTTCTTGAAGATGATGCACTATGTTTAGATGTGGGATCCTCCACCACTATGGACATGAGACCATTTAGGTTATTCTCTTAAAGAATGTTTCAATACCCTCGCCTTCCATGAGTTTAATTTGGATGTTCCCTCAAGATGGTCTTCCATTCGAACGAAGATTGATGTCATGGCTCCAAGATTTTGCTCAACTCCTCAAGCTCACATAGGATTTAGTTTGTTGCACAAAACTAAGCTGCTCCACACCCTATGCTTTGATACCATGTTAATATTTTGAGCAATAATGAATATCTATGAACTTTAAATTTTTTATCAACCAATCACTACACATATGAATCTCGTAAACAAATAAGCCACATAAATCATTAAACCATATGAGACAAGATGTACCCTAGGAAAACCCTAAAGGATGAAAACCCAACAATTCTTTGAGTATAATAGATAGACTTGTAGAGAATGGTTTGCAACACATTAGCAAATTCCTCGATAAGAGAGAACACCTCAGTAGTAGAGAAGAAAGATCCACAAAAAATCTGTAATGAACTTTCCAAGTTCTTGACACTTTAATAACAAGTTAAAACGCATGCCATGCAATGTTTTCTTGACACTAGTGCACACGTGCACTTTAATTTCGAATATTCCTTCAAGGGTTCCAAGTTAGCACCTAGGATTCCACTCCATGCACAAGATAGCCGTCCTTCCTTAAATCACGGTCTTTATGTTGATGTATTTGTAACTTCGAAATGTATTCATTTGTATATCTTATGTATTGTACCTCGATGTTACTATCGGGAAGTATCTGTAATGTAAACAAGTCATGTAAAATCATTGAGGTTAACCCTCCATTGTAATTCGGGGAAATAGTCCCCACAATTGAGTTAAGGTTAACCCTCCTTGTTTATCGGAGGGCAAAGTCCCCACAGTTCTGGGGCACTATGGTTATTAGACTCTCCTAGATAATTTGACCCTTGTAAGTAATTGTTAAGTGAGGTCGACTTCTCGGAGTGGACATTAAGTGAAAGAAATAATATAAACAGAGAGTGAGCCTCTCTATTTATCATACACACTCACTCACTGGGGTGCATGACTGAGAGAGGAGAAGCTCTCTCAAGTGAAAGAGAGATAATAGCTGTTGGAGATCATCATTTCTGTCTTTGGGTTTTACTGCTGCCATTGGTGCTCATTGTATCTCTGAGGAAGTTGTAGGGTTTTCTCCTTTACAATTTCCTTGAGGAAAATTCTTTGTGTCTCTTATCTCTTGTGATTATTGTTGTGCATGTTATTCTCTCAGATAAGATCCTAAGATCATATTGCTTAAATGATAAAAATCTAACATGGTATCAGAGCTAACCTAAGAAGAAGATATTGTGAAGCTGCAGAAGCTAGGGCTTCTTAATTTTTGGGTCTCTCTCCACAATCCATCAGCAAAAGTAGGCTAGGATGAACCTCCATTGAAGGACGAATCTTTCTGTCGAAGCAGAATTTGATTCCGTGCATTTTCAGTTTTTTATGCAAGAAATTAGGGCTTTTTATAGAAGCCGAATTTTTGAGTGAGCCCGGCATAAGATTAATATCCTCATCAAAATAGAAGCTTAGAGACTTGGTTCAATATTTTTGGTTGGGTGAATCTTTGGGAAAGTCAAACCCTAGTTTGACCCCGGGCCTGAAAACCCCTAAAGTACAATCGTTATATATCATGACTGCAAAAGTAACAGGGGCCGAAACTTTCACAGTTTGAAGATAAATTCCTAGTGTACATTGTGTAAAATTTTCAGCCTCATATTCACTATATTCTGGGAGATATGATTCCTCCAATTCAGGGTTCCAGCCTCTTCCAAGATTCATCCCTAAACAGGACACCTAGGGAGAATTGCTATATCTTGGTCTACAAAGCTACACATGACATTTCTCAAGATGTTCTAGATAGGGCACGAAATCTAATTTATGTGGTAAAATTTCCAGACTCTGACGATTAAAAAGTGACACGTGGAAGGTCGTACAAGTTCGCTATTTGGAACAGTCTTTAAATAAGTCACCTTGGGAAAAATCTCATAAGTCAAAATTGGTGAAACCAATTCTGGTCAAGCCTATGGTGTTGGAAAGAGGACAGACGAGGTTACCCCATTATGAAATTTCAGACACATAGGAGTAGTGATTTCAGAGATACCACAGAAACAGTATCACGCATTTCTGTAGAAGAAATTGGAAAACTAGGGCTTCCTGTTCCGGGAGCTTCCCTCCACTGTTTTCAGAAAAGGAGTACATTTGAAAACTCACCTTGAATAGGTCTATATTTCTATCCAATCGGATCTGAAAGGTTCCAATTTTTTAAAATTAGGGTTTCTCTAACAAACCCTAGATCAGCCAACTCCGGAACCAAGATGGACACCTCAAATTGGTAAGATCTAATATTTTGGTATTTACAGTTGAGGTTCTCATTTCAAGATGACTAATCACACCAGCTTGATGAAAATCTTGGTGAGGCTAACAACTTCTAGGCATGGAAGTATAGGATCTCACTAGTTCTTGAAGGAAATGAATTGGACACCTACATAAGTAGAGAGGTTCCAGTTCCAAAGGGAGATGAGGCTAAAATCCTTACACAAGAAGAACTTGGTCAAGGCCAAGAAGATCATTGCTGATTCAATCACGGATCACCTTATACCACAAGTGTCTTCCTTAAAGACACCTAAAGAGATGTTTGATTCCTTAACTAAGCTATTTGAAGGGAAGAACATAAATCAGAAGATGAATTTGAAAAAACAGTTGAAGAATGTGAAGATCCATAATGCAGAGACCATGCAGTCATACTTTACAAGGGTCTCTCAAAGAACAACTTGAAGCAGTAGAAGAAGAAGTAGAGAATACAAAAGTTGTGATAACCACCTAGAATGGCCTCCCAGGATCAAGGGATTTATTCATTCAAGGAATGTATTCTAGAAGGAAGTGATTACGTTCAGCAAACTCGGGGAAGAGTGCACACAAGATGAAGATCAGCTCATAATAAGAGAAAAGAAGATGGGAGCAACTGAAAATCAAGATTTCACGATTCAAAGAAGATACCTCAAGCGATGAGGAATATGAAGAACTCAATTCTTGAAGAACCTCTTATCCATCTTAAGCATTTGGATAAGAAATGATGTTGTTATGAATGAAGAAGATGGTGAAGTTGAAAGAAGGAGTCTAGCCACAATACAAATAAAGATAAGTATTCATTTGTCATTTCATGATATTATTTTGTTATGCATTTGTTTATATTTAGTTGATGTGTTATACATGATAGAATGTTTGCATTAATGACAGTATACTACTAATATGCATGCGATGGGTAAGTAGCCCATGGTGCTATACAACTCTCCATTGCTACTTATCTAGAATGAAACCTCTTTGCTGACATATTGGATTAGTGCACAATCTCAATGATGTCTTGGTAGAGATGGAAGGCATCTAGAAAGTTTCCGTGAGATATGGATGAATGTTGTATTGGCTAAAATAGTTGCGTGATCATATACATACATACATACATACATACATACATACATACATATATATATATATATATATGCATAAGAATTTTCCATTATGAATATGCCTTATGAAATGTTTCTAACTATAAAACTAATGCATTTGACTTGTAGGAAATATTGCATACAATTGCCTACTAGAAAAGAAGGATGAGACTTGTTCGGAAGAACAAGTGACGACAGTTCGAGAAATAATCCAAGATGAAGAATAATATGATGATACTTTCAAAGAAAGAATAATATCTCAGAGACACTCTAGTTATGTGACACTATTGAGTGACATCATTGATGCAGAAGCTTCCAGCTATGAAGAAGTAGCCAAGAAGAAAGGGAAGGAGAATACGAGTTCAAGAAGAATGATGTCTAGGATGCAGTATCGAGACCTGAAGGGAAGTTCGTAGTTCCATCATGCAGTAGATGGAAACATCGTGGGATACAAGGAAATATTTGTAGCACGAGGCTTCTCACGGAAACAAGGCATAAAATATGAAGAGACATTTGCAGCCATTGGAAGTTAAGACACATGACAGACAGACTCATGTGTGCAAATTAAACAAGGCCTTATACGAGCTCAAAAGACACCCATGGGATAACACATACATGAGGAGCTTGAAGATCACCTAGAGGGATGAAGATATTAACCTTTGCTACAAGGTTGAAGACGAAATCCTATAGAGGATGAAAAGCTCACAGATGGGTGCGAGAAGAATGTTTTCAAGATAGAGGATCTTGGTATCCAGTGACCCTAGATGGATACATAGAATATTACTAGCAGAGGAAGCTACTTATCACTCCAGTACAAGATGTTTCAATGCATAAAGTATGAAAGGTAGAGGGAGAATGATACTCCGCTTCAGAGGGAGTGGCTGCAGAAGATCCTAAGGTTCGGTATTGTATGAGAGGATGGACACCTTACTGATGACTTTAGGATTTACAGAGAATAAAGAGGATTCCAACCTTTACTTCAAGTGGTGCAGGAAGTGTGACCTTGGGCTAGAGATCCAGAAATATATTCGTAATTCCCTTTACTTTTCACTCTCCACACTATTCTATTGACTATGCGATTCCTGGGATGAAGCCTCCAACACTTGACTTCCCAATGTTCGCTCCACTTGTAATAATAGCGAAAATTTGAAAAGGAAGGGATGTCTTGCTTGATGCGTACCTCTTGTTCTTCTTGTTTTGGCTAATTTTCCTGCTACTTATATAGGTGGAATACCAGTGATGCTCCTGTTATATGTTGATGACTTGTTCTTGATAGAAAAGAGGAACCCATTAAAGTTGCAAGAAGGAGACTTGCTGCCGAGTTTGAGATGAAGGACTTGGATATGATGCACTACTTTCTAGGCATGGAGATGTGGCAGAATGCAGATGGAATCTTTCGTGGACAAGGGAAGTATGCAATAGAGATCCTGAATAGGTTCAGGATGATGAATTGTAAGACCATGACCACACCTATGGCATCGAACTTGAAGCTATTGAGTTTTTCTTCATGAGAGTCAGTTGATGCCACAATGTATCGTCAGATGATTTGTTCCTTGATGTACCTGACAAATACGAGACCATATTTTCTTTGCTGTGAACAAATTGATACATGTTCACCTGATGGTTGCAAAGCATGCAGTGATGTACCTGAAGGGTACAGTTGAGTATGGGCTCAAGTATGATACGAATCTGAAGATTAAACTAGAGGGTTATGTGGATTCAGATTGGGAAGGAAATTCCATTGATAAGAAGAGCACTTTGGGATGTTGCTTCAGTATGAGATCAGAGAGGAGCGGTGAAGCTCCTATATGTGATCCAGGTTGAGATCTCTCGAAAGAGGGAGTTCTAGCATATCCGGTGAGACAGGTTGTATGAGCATAAAATCCTGGCGAAGCTCATAGGTGGCTCAAATGTAAATGGTATTGTAGGTTGTCCTCAGATGTAACTGGAGAAGATCGCAGGTTATCCTTGGACATAATCATCCTTGATGTGATTCTATGCTAGAAATGGCCAAAGTGAAGTTTGAGTACTTCAGGGAGAAGCTTGGTGTTCTCTAGATCAAGGTTCCTTCCAAGAGGAAGTGATGAGTCCGTGAGCCCTTCTGACATGGTGGCAGGATTGGTTCCTCCCATGGTCAGATGTAAGTGCTGTGCCCTTCGGACATGGTGGTAGGATTGGTTCCTCCCATGGTTAGATGTAAGTGTTGTGCCCTTCTGACATGGTGGTAGGATTGGTTCCTCCCATAGTCAGATGTAAGTATTTTTCCCTTCTGACATGGTCAGAGGATTGGTTCCTTCCATGGTCAGATAGATGTGATGCCACATCTAGTATGAAAAAGGACTAGCTCTGTGTGGATGCCACATCTAGTATGAAAAAGGACTGGTTCTGTGATGACACATCCGGTATGAAAAAGGACTGTCTCTGTGTAGATGCCACATCCAGTATGAAAAAGGACTGGCTCTATGATGACACATCCAGTATGAAAAAGGACTGGCTCTGTGATGACACATCTAGTATGAAAAAGGACTGGCTCTGTGATGACACATCCAGTATGAAAAAGGAATGGCTCTGTGATGCCACATCCTGTAAGAAAAAGGATTGGATCTGTGATGACACATCCAGTATGAAAAAGGACTAGATTTGTGTAGATTCCACATCTAGTATGAAAAAGGACTGGCTTTGTGATGACACATCCAGTATGAAAAAGGATTGGCTCGGTGTTGGTGCCACATCCAGCATGAAAAAGGGTTGGCTATGTGATGACACATCTAGTATGAAAAAGGATTGGCTCTATTTTGGTGCCACATCCATCATGAAAAAGGGTTGGCTCTATGATGACACATCCAACATTAAAAAGGTCTAGCTCTGTGATGATACATCCATCATGAAAAAGGGCTGGCTCTATAGAGGACTACATCCAGTATGAAAAAGGACTAGCTCTGTAGATGTGCATCTAGCATGAAAAAGGGTTGGCTCTGTCGATAAAGACCTACATGGAGGCTAGCCCTACACCCAACATGAAAAAGGGTTGGCTCTGTATAACTTCTTGTGACGAGTAGAAATTGAGAGATAGCACCAGTGATGATGACCCAATGATGATCGACATCAAGTGATGATCCAGACTTGATGAAGATCCAGTGATGATCTAGTGATGCTGCAGATCAAGTAATGATCCAGACTTGATGATGATCCAGACTTGATGAAGATGACTTGAAGATGAAGATGACTTGAAAATGAAGATGCCTTGATGATGATCTAGATGATAAAAAGAAGAATACTTGGGCTGATAAATTGTGTCGATAAAATACCTTCCTAGTTAAGAGGGAGTGTTGGTGTATCTATAAATTCAGAATGTATTCATTTGTATATCTTATGTATTGTACCCCGATGTTCCTATCGAGAAGTATCTGTAATGTAAACAAGTCATGTAAAGTCATTGAGGTTAACCCTCCATTGTAAGTCAAGGCAATAGTCCCCAGAATTGAGTTAAGGTTAACCCTCCTTGTTGATAAGAGGGCAAAGTCCCCACAGTTGTGGGGCACTAGGGTTATTTGACTCTCCTAGAGAAGTCGGCCCTGGTAAGTAATTGTTAAGTGAGGTCGACTTATTGGAGTGGAAATTAAGTGAATGAAAGAATATAAATAGAGAGTGAGCCTCTCTATTTATCATATACACTCACTCACTGGGGCGCATGAGTGAGAGAGGAGAATCTCTCTCAAGTGAGAGAGAGAGAACAGTTGTTGGAGATCATCTTTTTTGTCTTTGGGTTTTACTGCTACCATTGGTGCTCATTCTATCTCCGAGGAAGTTGTGGGGTTTTCTCCTTTATGGTTTTGTCGAGGAAAATTATTTGTGTCTCTTGTCTCTTGTGATTATTTTTGTGCATGTTATTCTCTCAGATAAGATCCTAAGATCATATTGCTTAAACGATAAAAATCTAACACTTTAATTAAATATTAACTATAAATTGAACTAATTTCAGTCTTCAACTGAATGCATGCCCACTAAGTTAGGGGGATAACTTAAAATTATAGTCCTTCACCTTTAGTTCCATCCATGCAAATCACTTATTTAGTATTATTAACTTTGCATGGATCTTCTTAGTTAATTGAATGCTGATCACTTAGTTAACAGACTATCTTAAGTGTCATGTGTTGGAGACATTTACCACCATACACAGTCATTTTGGTCAATTTGGCCTAGTTAAACCACTATCCTAAGTTTTATTGACTTAATTGACATCAGAGGAGCACTAGATGACATCAGCATGAGCACACCCACACCTACCTTAGTCAAGGAGGCTAACTTAGCCTTCTCCTACATTTGGGGAGGCTAACTAGAGCACTTCAGGGGTGATCTGAGTGTCATTAATGCTCCATATTGCTAACTAATGGTTACAATCAGTTAAACAGAGTAGTGAAGATGCCTTCCCTCATTAAATTGATTATTTATTGATTATTTAATGAACTGGAGTCAACAAGGGCACCTCCAACCACTTCTGATGGTTAGTTACACTTCAGTTAACCTCATCGGGGTTCATTGGAGTCATTAATGCGCTACCACTTGTTGGTTGGCTTGCAGTGATATGTGTCTGAGCTACTTTCAGTTATACTCAGTCATTTATTGCACTCTGACTTCAATTAGGGCTCAGTTGAGTCAATTAGGGTTTTGATCAGTGGTTAACTTGAGTGTTGATTGTGGCTTCCATTCAGTTAAGCTAGACTCACTCATTCAATTCGACTGGCCTCCTTGGGAATTAGAATTGCTTTTTCATTCATGCTCGTAACATGATCATTGTATTGTATTACTCATTCTTTATTGCTTATACAGAGCGACTACTCATTTTGTAGCACTATTACACCATTTTCATGCCTTATTGTTTGAAATCTCTTATGAGACTGTGTTTTAGTCCCTAGATTACTATGAAAGATTAATATGGTATCAGAGCTCACTGTGGGATGAAGCTCAGGTCTCTCAAAAACAAGGTTTTTGACATATCTTGCATGAAAATTGAGCAATAGCTCAAAAATCCAGCACTGCACCAGAAGCCAAGGCTTACCACTTAATACCCCAAGTAAGGAAATTATTGATTAAGCTTGCTTGATTGACTATGTTGGGTGTGATGAAAGCCTAAAATGTGTAGGCTGTCTAACCTTACAGTGCCCTTTTTGTTGTGATTTTTAGGTTTTTATTAGGTGAAAGCATTCGTTCCAGCAGATTCAGATGGTTTCTTTCATAGAACTCTTGACTCCGTTCAATTTCCACTCATGGAAAGGAGACATGGAGATCCAGCTACGTGCCAGAGGACTCTATAGGGTCACTATGGACACTGAAGAAGATCCTGCTTCTGTGACAGACAAAGCTAGATTCTTGAACAAGAAGGATGAAGCATTTAGATTCTTGTCACATTCTTGTGCCTCTCTGTTTCCTGGGATCTTCTTTTCCATCTTTCAGGATTGAAGACTCCAAAGAAAATTTGGGACAAATTGGAAACCCTGTATGGAAAGAAGGATGATTTGATCGTTTAACAGCTTGAGAATGAATTGATGTCTCTCCATCCTTCCAATTTCGAGACCTTGAATGACTTTTTCACAAAGTTCAAGCATATTGTCTTACTTTTGAAGCAATGCAAAGTGGAGAAGGAGGATGATCAGCTCATCCTCACCATACTCTCGAAACTTGGAGCTGATTATTTAGTTTTTGTCTCTACATTCTATGCGGGGAAGCTCACAACCCCTAAATGGAAGATGCCTACACTCAATGCCTTCATTGAGTCCCTAACAAGTGAACATGATAAGCTTGTCCAGATGGTGATCATCAGATCCTCCCATGATCAAGCCCTCCATGTCTCGGGGCCCAAAGATCTGAAGGGTAAAGGAAAGTAGCAGAAGAACCCAAAAACTAAATTTGAATCTCCTAAGCCTAAAGTTGAAAACTAGCAGCATGATGAGTCTTTCGGCTCAAAGAAGAACAAAGGAAAAGGGCATCATGGAAAGGAAAAATTCAAGTGTTCATACGGTGGGAAGGGCTTCCACCCTGAACATGCCTGCATGAAGAAGAAGCTTGATGAAGCTACCTCTTTCCTTGAGAGAAATCACATCAATATTTTGGAAAGCTTTCGGAGGAGAGATCAGCAAGATCGGGAACCACAGCATGAAAGAGGTCATGCCCTCATGGCAAGCACTTCGAAGTCCAAAGCACTCTTGAATGATTCTGTAGCTTCGAACCACATGATTTCTGAAAGAGACTCCTTCTCATCTTTGGATATTGGCAAATCCATCCCCATCCACATGGGATATGATTCCACCATCTTTTCATAAGGACAAAGTACGGTTGATCTTGAGAATGGTTATTTTTCAAATGTTTTGTATGTACCATCTCTGTCATCAAATCTCATTAGCATCTATCAAATGAAACATATAGGAGTGCCTAAGAGAGTATCCTTCAACCATAATTATGTTGAGATAACGGAACTTTCATCCGGGAAACTTGTTGCAAAAGGCCTTGCAAACCATCATGCAAAAGCCTATGAGTTTTCCCACTTTGTGGCGAATGCAAAGCCCATCGCACTGCTGACTCATGGAAATGAAGTTAGTAGGTTGTGGCATGAGAGGTTTGGCCATCTCAATTTCAAATACTTGTAGAAATTACAGAAAAACTCCATGGTTGAAGGCCTCCCGGTCATGAAGGCAACCACTGGAATTTGCAAGGGTTGTGTTGTTAGAAAGCACCCTGAGCACAAGTTCGATCGGGGGAAGGAAAACCGAGATACATGCATATTGGGGCTGATACATTCTGATATCAGCGGTCCCATGCCTATCACATCCATGAATGGATCAAGGTATCTTCTGAATTTTATTGATGATTTTTCCAGGTACACATGGGTCTTCTTTCTCAAAAAGAAGTCTAAAGTATGTGAAAAATTCACTGAATTGAAGGCCTTGATCGAGAATGCATCTGGACTTGAGATCAAGATCTTGAGATATGATAATGGTGAGGAGTATTCCAGTAATGAGTTTCTGCACATATGTTCCCAAAGTGGTATTCATTCCAACATTCAATTCCCTACATTCTCCAGCAGAACGGTGTAGCGAAAAGGAAGAATCAGTCTCTCAAGGAGATGACCACTTGTATGTTGGAATCAAAGAAGTTGACTGCAAATTTGTGGGCTCAAGACATGCATGCTACAGCATACATTCATAATAGAGTGTGACACTCATCTATGAAAGGGAAGACCCCTTTCAAAGAATACTTCGGACACAAGCCGGATGTGTCGAACCTGCGGCTGTTTGGGTCCACTGCATGGGCCCGAATTCCACTTGATAAAAGGAGGGCTTTGCAACCGCAAAGCATAGAATGTTTGTTTATTGGGTATCCTAATGATTCAAAAGGTTTCAAGCTACTGGATATCAAAACAAAATAGATCATCATCGAAAGGAGTGTCAAGTTCGATGAGCCTCTTCAGAAGGTGGAACTAGTGAAGGAGAAAACTGCTGAATTTCCTTCCTATTCTACTGAATATTTGGATGATGAAATTGGGGGTGATGACCCTTATTTGGATCCTTTTCTGATATTAGTGTATAGAAAACATAATATGTTGAATCAGAACCTGAATTACAAATTCATCTCCCAACATGGGCCCGACAGACACTCTCCTCCGCAGGAGATAACACTGGAAATCCGGATGATCCAAGGAGAACCCGGTCTGATTTCCAAAGAGCAGGTATTGTGCTCTCTTGTCTTGATAATTTGCTGTTCAAAACTTGTTATTTGATGATTATTTCAGACCCAAAGTCATACTACCACGCTCGGAAGGATCCGAGATGGCAAGTTGCCATGGATGAAGAAATGAATTCTCTTCAGAAAAACACTACTTGGGAGCTAGTTTCTCTTCCTCTGGGAAGGAAATTGGTTCAATGCAAGTGGGTGTTTCGGACCAAGGTTGTTGCTGATAAAAGCACCTACAAATATAAGGCAAGTCTGGTGGAAAAATGTTTCTCCCAGGTCCAAGGTGTGGACTACCATGAGACTTTTGCACCGGTTGAAAAAATGGACTCCATCTGCCTAGTTTTGGCAATTTCAACATCTAAGCATTGGGAAGTGCATCATATGGATGTTAAGTCAGCCTTTATACATGGATATATTCATGAGGAGATATACATGAAGCATCCTAAGGGCTACATCTCTATCCATTTTTGGTTTGCAAGCTAAAGAAGTCACTATACGGGTTAAAACAGGCCCCAAGAGAGTGGTATTTCAAGATGGATGCCTTCCTTCTCTCGCAAAACTTCCAAAGGTGTATATCAGATCCAAATGTGTATATAAAACAGTATGATGGTCATTTTATTATTATTGTTTTTGATGTTGATGACTTACTAATCATAGGTAGCACAGTTGCTTCTATTTCAACCATCAAAACTGCTCTCCACAATGTATTTGAAATGAGCGATTTGGGACTCTTAAAACAATTTTTGGGGCTCAAAATTGAGCAAAATTCTGATGGGATAATGGTCACTTAGTACAAATACATATCAGACATGTTATTCAATTTTAACATGGCTGAATGTATTCCTGCACCATTCCCTTTCCTTTCAGGGATCAGCCTTGAAGAAGGAAAAAACACACCTCCCATGGACTGCACTATTTATCGACAGCTGATTGGTAGCTTGTTGTACTTGACACATTCTCAGCTTGATATCTGCTATGCCATGAATGCTGTATCAAGATACATGCAGCAGCCCATTATATTCATTGGAAGGTAGCCAAGAGGATCCTCCAGTATATTCAGGGAACCAGGACCTATGGCATTCACTATGCTGCAAACTTCGAGCTAGAGTTGGTTAGATAAACAGATTCCGATTGGGCAGGTGATTCTATTGATCGGAATTCAACTTTTGGATATGTCTTCATGTTTGGTGGTGGCCATATTTTCTGGTCTAGTAAAAATCAGGCCGCCATAGCATTATCTTCAGCAGAGGCCGAGTATCGAGGAGCGGTGAATGCTTGCATCCAAGCAATTTGGTTGCAAGGAATTATTTCAGAGTTTGATCTTGGTAGTACTTTGTCCACTGTCCTCTTTTGTGACAATCAAAGTGCTATTAAGATATCCATAGATCCAATTACCAGGAATAGGACCAAGCATGTAGAGATACACATGCACTATATCAGAGAGCTAGTGCATGACAGGACCATCATTCTGCAATACTACTCGACTGATGAGCAGATTGCATACATCTTCACCAAGAGCTTTGCATAAAAGAAGTTCACTTACCTTCGTTCACTATTGGGGGTGAGTCCATCAGGGTGATCAGACTACTTTCAGTGTTCAGCTTGAGGGGGGGGGTTTTCCCACTAGGTTTTCCCTCTTTTCCTCACTTAGTTTGTTTTTTAGCATTGTTTGAGTTTCAATATTGTAGAGGGTGACCTATGGCCTTATTTGCCAGGGCCCTAGCATTTTTATGCATTTTATGTTTTCTACTCCTCCTGAGTATAGCTTAAGGGGGGGTGTTGGAGACATTTACCATCATACACACTCATTTTGGTCAATTTGGCATAGTTAAACCACTATCCTAAGTTTTATTGTCTGAATGGACATCAAAGGAGCACTAGATGACATCAATATGAGCACACCCACACCTACCTTCAGTCAAGGAGGCTAACTTAGCTTTCTCCTACATTCGGGGAGGCTAATTGGAGCACTCCGGGGGTGATCTGAGTGTCATTAATGATCCATATTGCTAACCAATGGTTACAATCAGTTAAACAGAGCAGTGAAGGTGCCTTCCCTCATTAAATTGATTATTTATTGATTATTTAATGAACTAGAGTCAACAGGGGTGCCTCCAACCACTTCTGATGGTAAGTTACACTTCAGTTAACCTCATCGAGGTTCATTGGAGTCATTGATGTGCTACCACTTTTTGGTTGGCTTGCAGTGACATGTGTCTAAGCTACTTTCTGTTAGAATCAGTCATTTATTGCACTCCGAATTCAGTTAGGGCTTAGTTGAGTCAATTAGGGTTTTGATCAGTGGTTAACTTGAGTGTTGACTGTGGCTTACATTCAGTTAAGCTAGACTCACTCATTCAATTTGAATGACCTCCTTGGGAATTTGAATTGATTTGTCATTCATGCTCACATCATGATCATTGTATTGTATTGATCATTCTTTATTGATTATACAGAGTGGCTAGTCATTTTGTAGCACTAAATTACACCATTTTCATGCCTTATTGTCTGAAATCTCTTATGAGACTGTGTTTTAGTCCCTAGATTACTATGAGAGATTAATATCATCAATGCTTCACCATTAGTGTCATCCATGAAAAACATTTGTATGAACCACTGTAAGTTTCTTTTAATTCACTAAAACACATAAGCTTTAACTAAGGCATTGATTGAGGCATTCATATTTATCTGAATCTTTACAACTGCAGCATATGTATCTATCTTTAGGGAATTCAAATTCTCTCTCTCTCTCTCTCTCTCTCTCTCTCTATGCTTATCTCTTTATCATTTCTCATTTACTGCATGGTACACATGTGTATTTATTACTTATCCATCTTATCATATTATACTTACAAGAATCATCACACATACTGATGATCATATATATTACCCTGTACCATATAGTCATGTGCTAATTAAATTCACTCTAGAGGTGATCAGTCTCTAGAGGAGACTTAATAACTTTATCCATCTTGAATGACCATGGTTAGTAATATATCACATAGTATCACCACTTTACCAAGTAAAGCATGCCACCTCAACAAATGGAGGTCCACTTGAATGTGTATCCATTTTCTGCATGACTTCAATAGGATCATGACTTGATACACTAAAAGTATCCAATCTTGATATGACACAAGACATCAATCTTGATACAACACAAGATCATCTCCAGTTAAAGAGATCCATCTCATAGGGTATCGTCTATGAGAATAATTGACTTGATACAACACAATTCCATACTTAATACGATAGAATTCTATAGTCTTGATACACCATAAGACTACAATATTAGAATCCCACCTCAACACATGAGGATGTAGATGGGACTTGATACAACACAAGTCTAGAGAATGACTTCTGATGCTATACAAACAATAAAATTTTGATGTTTTTATTATTAATAGTTCCTTTAAAGTGTAACCTTTAATATCCCCAGATACTGGCATTGTAGTACGCTACAGTATGGTATCTAAATAATGGTGCCATCACTATAGAATGGTATTCGTGCTGCGGGTTGCAGTGTTGGGCCTGAAAGGGCCGAGTTGAATAGTTAACAGAGTTGTTGGTTACAACATTGGGCCTAGATAGGCTAGGTGACAGTAAGTAAATGGTTTTAATTTTGAATTACTGTGTATCTAACAAATGGTGTTTAATAACACATTTTGCAGAGTCATAGTGCATTTTGGAAGAGTGGGTTGTTGGCTCAGCCATGAGAACCTACGACATGAATGATGTGCAGGATCCCTATGAGCACGAGGAAGATGCTATGGGGGGGAATGTTCGAGTTGGAAATGCTGAAACATAGTCTAATGGGAGGAGGCTCCAAGATACTCCCTCAGATTTTGCAGCCACCATGAGAAGCATCAGGGTGGAGATGCAAAGCTATAGGGTAGGAAATGAAATGTTGGTTAAGGCTTAGGAGGAGCAGAATCAATTTAATGTAGCCATGCTACAAATTTTGACAGATATTCAGAGGTAGATGAACTCTGGGGACCGTACATTAAGGTTGGAAGGCGGTAAGAGCAATGCTAGAAGGGGAAAGAGATCTCCTAGTGAGTCATATGACTCTAAAGGATCCACTAGTGATTCAAGTTCCTCTTCTCATAAGAATGTGAGGAAGAGGCATTATCAGAACCATTCACATGATGAGTTTAAGAAGGTGAGGCCACCTATCTTTAATGATGAGACAAGGAATGGTCAAGAAGATGAAGCTTGGATTCTTGGGATGATAAAATATTTCCAAGTTCATGATTATTCAGGAAATATGAAGGTTAGAGTAGCCATCTTCAATTTGACTAGAAGAGCATCCATATGCTGGGAGCACTTCAGGCAAGTGAAGAAGATTAATGAAAGGAAAATTGTGTGGAAACAGTTCCATAAGTATTTCAAGCAGAAATACCTCTCTGACAGGTACTATGATGAAAAGATCAAACAATTTCATGAGCTAAGATTGGGACAATAGACCATGGAAGAGTATGCAAACAAGTTCTTGGAGATGTTGAGATATTCCAGGTACATCAAGGATGAGAAAGTGAAAATCCAACATTTCATGAGTGGATTTCCTCATTCTTACAAAGACAGAATTGAGTTTTATGAACCTAGAACTCTGGAAGAAATAAAGAAAGCTAAGTACTGCTATGAGCAAAGCAAAGGAAAACCTGACTATCATAAGACATGGAAGGAAAAGAAGAATGAGAATTCTGACCAAAGGAATTAAGGATTCAAACCTTCTAACTTCAGGAATCAACAGAAGCAACCATCCCAAGCTGAGAAGCAACCAGCTAGACTGGTGGGAGAAAATCCAAGAGATCCACAACAGATTCGAGAAAAACTCCAATGTTGGAAATGTGGAGGACCCCACTTGCGCTGAAATTGTCCACTTGAGAATGAGAATGCAAGGCCAGTTTACAACATTCAAGAGGTAGAAATAGTGGTTCAAGTAGTAAGGGTCGTCCCTAGGATTTACGCAGTGGTGGAGGATCTCCAGGCAGATCATCAGTAAACTATGGTTGAAGTTGCAGGTAAGATTGATGATCAATCTATTTCTATTTTGATTGACCCTAGTTCTCCTCACAGTCAAATGACTCCTAAAGTAGTGAAGGTTTGTGATTTTGATAAAGTGAAGCATAGCAAATCATGGTTAGTTCAAATAACCAGTGGAACTAAGAGAAAGGTTAGTGAAGTGGTAGAGAAATTTCCATTGGTGATGAATGAATGGGTTACTTGTGTGGATCTGAATGTTCGACCCCTTCATTCCTATGATGTTCTCATTAGAATGGATTGGTTAGAAGCTCACAGGGTAAAGGTTGACTATTACCATAAGAATTTTGAATACATGGATGAAGAAGGGAACCCGAGAGTGGTAAGATGCATTCCAAAGGTAATTTCTGTGAGGAAGATTTTAGCAATGCAGCTGAAGAAATTCTATAGGAAGGGTTGCTAGTTGTATGCAGCTCATATTATGGAGGAAATGGATAATGAAACTCCTAGGTTGGAGGTCTTTCAGGTATTGCAAGAATTCAGGGATGTTTTCCCTGATGAGATTCGAGTGCTTCATCCAAAGAGGGGCATTGATTTCACAATTGAACTTGTACCAGGAGCAGCGCTAGTGTCCAAGACACCCTTCAAAATGAGTACGCCGAAAATGTTAGAGCTGAAGATGCAGTTGCAAGAGTTGTTGGAGAAAAAATATATCAGGCCGAGTGTATCTCCTTGGGGAGCACTAGTTCTGTTTGTAAGGAAGAAAGATGGTACACTCAGATTGTGTATTGATTACAGACAGCTGAACAAATTTATGATAAAGAACAAGTATCATTTGCCTAGGATTGATGACCTCTTTGATCAAATGAGGGGAGCAAAGGTATTTTCCAAGATTGACTTGAGGTCATGTTACCATTAGGTGAGAATCAAGGATGAATACATTCAATAATACAACCTTTAGGACAAGGTATGGACATTATGAGTTTGTAGTGGTACCATTTGATCTCACAAATGAACCAACTACATTTATGTGCCTTATTAATAGTGTCTTCAACAGGTATTTGGACAAGTTTCTTCTTGTTTTCCTTGATGTCATTCTTATTTATTCTAAGAATGAGGAAGATCATGAAGAACATATGACATTGACATTGCAATTTCTTAGGGAGCATCAGTTGTATGCAAAGTTGAGCAATTGTGACTTCTATAAGGATAGGGTTCATTATTTGCACCACATTATCTCAGAAGAGGGCATATCTATGGACCCTGATAAGATTGAAGCCATAATGAATTGGCCTACTCCAAGAAATGTGATAGATGTAAGATATTTTATGGGACTTGTGGGATACTATAGGAGGTTCATTGAAGGATTCTCCAAGGTTGCACATGCCATTACTTCTTTGCAAAATAAGGGCATAAAGTTTGAATGGATAGTGAGGTGTGAAGAAAGCTTCCAACAGTTGAAGAATCTTCTCACAAATGCACTGGTCTTGAAGGTTGTAGACCTAGATAAGGATTTTGTGTTGTGTACTGATGCATGCGGTCAAGGACTATGAGGAGTTCTTATGCAATACAACCACGTGATATGTTACGAGTCAAGAAAGTTGAAGGAACATGAGAAGAACTATGCTACTCATGATCTGGAACTTGTCGCCATAGTACATGCTCTCAAGATGTGGAGTCATTACTTGATGGGCAGAAGATTCGAGCCAAGTATAGACCATTGTGTTCTAAAGTATTTGTTTGATTGGCCTACCCTAAACGCTAGGAAAGCTAGATGGTTGGAGTTTTATGTGAGTTTGCTTTTGAAATGAAGCACATAAAGGGAAAAGAGAATAAGGTAGCCGATGCACTCAATAGGAAGGTGCAGGAAATGCATGTGGCATCTGTTAGTGTTTTCCAACCGGAGTTGAGGCAACATATTGTTAATCATGTTGTTAAAGATGAATTGTATATGCAGGTAAAAGACAAGTTGCAACAACAAATCCTTGAAAAGAGGTATGAGGCATATAAATTGGAAGATGGATTTCTTACCTATAAGAACATAATTTACATTCCAAATGTAGCATATTTGAGGAGAGTTGTTATGGATGAGATCCATCAATCTACATATTCTAGTCATCTAGGATATCATAACACAATTGCTACAGCTAGAAAGTACTACTTCTCGTCAGGAATGAAAAAGGACATGACTGAATACATTTCAAGGTGCATGAAATGCCAACGGGTGAAGGTCGAGCATCAACACCTAGCAAGTTTGTTACACCCTTTTCCTATTCCAGAATGGAAATGGGAAGTTATTTTCATGGATTTAACTACATGATTTCCAATGACTTGGAGACAACATGATTCCATCATGGTTGTGGTGGAAATGTTGATGAAGGAAACTCATTTTATACCAGTTAAGTCTACACATAAGGATGATGACATTGCAAAGACCTTCATGAAAGAGATTTTCAAATTGCATGGATTGCCTAAGGAAATAGTCTCTGACAGATATGTTAAGTTCACTTCCAATTTCTGGAAGGGGTTGTTTGCAGATTTGGGTACAAAGCTAAACTTGAACACCGTTTACCATCCTTAGATTGATGGTCAAAAAGAGAGAGAGTTAACCAAGTTCTTGAAGACATGCTTCACATGTACTTGATGGACAAACCAACCAAGTGGGAGGATTATTTACACTTGGTAGAATTTGCTTATAACAATGGAAAACAAGCATCCTTGGGGATGAGTCCATATGCAGTTTTGTATGGCAGGAGGTGTAGGACACCAGTGACTTGGGATAATCTAGTTAACATGGTTGTGATTGGTCGATAATTGCTCAAGGAGATGGAGTAGTAGCTTGTAAAGATCAGGTAGAGTCTAAAAGTATCCCAAGACAAACAGAAGAGATATGATGATAAGCATAGGGTGAACAGAGAGTTTGGTGTGGGGGATCATGTTTACCTTAGAGTGAGGGCAAAGAAGTGTTCCTTGAAACTTGGAAGTTGTGCCAATTTATCACCTAGATATTGTGGGTCATTTGAAGTGCTTGAAATAATAGGGAAAGTTGCATATAGATATGCATTACTTGCAAGAACTAGGGCTCATAATGTTTTTCATATTTCTTTGCTTAAGAAATATATACATGACCCTAACCTTGTGATAAATTGGGATATGATTCAGGTGGAACTTGAGGGAGAGTTCCGAATCGAGCCAATGTGCATCCTCGATAGGAAGGTCACAATGCTCCGGAATCGAGCCATAGGGAAAGTAAAGGTGCAATGGGAGCACTATGGTCCTGAAGAGGCTACATGGGAGATGGAGGATGCCATGCGATTGGCGCTTCCATGTTTGTTCAATTCTGCGGTGCACTAAGGGCGGTACCAGTGCAACATTTTGCTCAATTTTGTAAAAGAACTAAGGACAATGCTATTGAAGGGGGAGGGGCATGTAACACCCCGGTTTTGACCCCGTTTGCATTAATGTATATGATGTAAATATTATATGGAATCAGGGCATGGAGCTCAAGGCCAATTCCCTGTCATTGATTAATGTTTCGAATATAGGTGATCATGGTTGATGCCTATGGTTTCTGTGCTAAGTCAAGCACGTTTACAACAACATCATGTAAATATGAAAATTAATGAAAAACCCATAGCCAGCTATGTCAATGCAATGAATAATGAGATCGGGGCATGATTTTACAAAGGATAAGGATGAGGGTATGTTAACCTTGATCCAGTTTGGGGAAGGCCATGTCTCATGGGGAAAACCCATCAAAACTGTCAACTACCCTTTTTCTTTTCTTTCTTCCCAACCATTTATTTATTTTTCCCATGGAAGGGGAAGAGTATGGGAAAATTTGAATTGGGCAGAGCACCCAGTTTCAAATGTTGTGTTTTTCTTGCATGGACAAGAAAACACTAGAACCATATGCCATTTTTTTCCTCATGCATTCACGTCTTCAGGTGGGGGGGGGGGCATCTTGCTCAGAGAACAATTATTCTCCATTCGCGTGAAAGCTCTAGGGAAACTGATTTCTTCTTGTGTGTATCCTTCGCATTTCTACAAGTGTTTTCTCTTGGAGAGACCATGGTTGTTGTGTTGCAATGTTATCTTGAACTACAGAGTGTATGGGACCCTGTTACTCATGTTCTAGAGTAAAGCATGTGTTCTGGAGTCTCTGTATGGTTCTTGTGTTATGCACCCTTGTTTGGGTCTGAACTATGTACAAGACTTAGGAGTGGGAGAGATGTAGAATGTGCTTGATAAACCTAGTGTGGAACCTCACAATAAGATAAGAGTGGTTGGTGAACCTGTTATGCACATCCTGAAGAACACTAGAAGAGAAGGTGTAGCCTGTGGGACTGTGGAGTAGAGAAGGGGACAATTCCTTGTGTTGGGTGTGTAAGCAGTGGGGAATCCAGGCCAGATAGGTCTTGTGAACAAGTTCTTAGCTCTGTAGATGAACTCTCTAGCTTAGCAGTTCTTCCTTCCCATTGCCTTAGAGGCCTGATAAACCCAACTAGAGGGATGGCTTGGATGATAGCCTGATAAACCCATATATTGACTTAGATGTGTCTTGTTGCGTTTGAACTTATGAGTAACCTTTGATTGGAAAGTCTAATAAACCCAACTATGAATGTTGGCTTGATTAGGTATCCTAATAAACCCAGTAGTGAGATGGCTTGACTCTATAAAGTCCGATAAACCCATCTGTTGGCTTGACTGGTCCTTAAGGCGAATATTGGATTGACTGTGAACAATCTTTGAAACCCAACTGTGAGATGGCTTGGATGAGTGGCCTATGAAACCCATCTGTTGGTTTGTTTCCCCTTGCAACCTGATAAACCCAACTGTGTTGGCTTGGCTGAGCTTTGTTGCACCCTTGGCTATGTATGAGTCTGCTAGTGTTCCCTTATTCCTCGAGGAAATCATGCCCAGCTCGAGGGTGGCAGTGTTGCTAAGAGATTAATGAGCGCACTGGCCTATGGTTGGGTGGAAGGTTGCAGGGACATAGCTGGTTGCAGGACAAGTTCTTCTCAAGATAAGTGTTCTTTTCTATGTTAATCTCTGTAATTGTATTTCTTACATTGTAATTGCTTGATGGAATATGATAAACATGTTGGCTGTATTGAATTGATGAATTATTCCTTTGACTAACTGCAATTATAGGCATCCATTTACGTTTCCTTCAATGCATTGTTAAACTAAGTTGAAGGATTAGAATGTCGGATTGATGTTGGCCTGGATGACCAAGTCTGTTCAAAGACTTCAATTTGCAGGTCGAATTTTCGAGCAGAAACCTTCTTCCGCAATGGTTTATTTCATAGGTAGGATGTAGAATGCGAAAGACATCCTTTGGCATATTTGGACCTCCGCAAATTCCTTTCCACAATTCCCTTTCCGCAATTGCAGGATGTGGGATGCAAAGATGTTTTTTTTGTTGATTACGACTTTCTGTAGTTTTCATTCCGCAACTCACCTTTCCATAATATGCATGCGGCTCCGCAGATTTTGATTTTCGTAACGGTCATTTACGCATGGAGGATGCGGGATGTGGGATTGTGCTATCGTAATTTCCATATTTCCCAATCCAGCAAATCAAGTTTTTCGTGCTGTCAATTTTTGCGAGATGATTATGAGCCGTTGATTTGATTCTGGATGTGGAATCCTTTGTGATCATTGTTTTTCGTCACTATTTCTCTCTGTCATCCGATATCCTGTGAGATCTTTCCTTGCAGATCGTCGAATTGATCAATAGAATACGGGAGGGAGCGTGATAGTGTTAGAAATGTCGAGAAGTGGTTTGCGGCCATGCCCTGTGTTTCGATGAACAGTAAAGGTTCTTGATGAAATTTTTAATTCCGCATGATAATGGGGTATGGGTACGCTACAATGATATTATTTTTTTATATGTGGTCATTTAAATGAAGCATATGAGGTCAATGTAGCTCCCAAAATAGAGGTATTTAGTATAAAGGAAAATCTCAACAAATTATGAAGGAAAAAGAAATCTCCACAAAACCAGTGGAAGAAACCTTCATATCATTTTATGGATATATAAAATGAATGATGAATCAAGACTAAAAATTAAAGTGTGGAGAAATCTACCTAATGTTTAAGGATGAGAATTATCTAGAGGCATCACAGTATCGAGACCCAAAACTTAGTGTATTATCACATTAGAAAGTCTCACTTCCACGAACTAGCTACCAAGTCATCTTTTATGTCAATAGTAGAGGTGGTTTCATGATAACTGGCCAACCATGTTGATATTCATAATTGGTTAATGTAAGCTGAAAATGGGAAATCCATAAAATCATTTCAACCTTCAATTTTGGATATCCACTACAAGCTTCTCATATCAAAAGTAAGTAAGATAAATGAATGGTTAACATAATTTCCAACATATAAAAGTTACCATGAAATAATGAAAAGGTGGTCAATAAAAGAAACGGAGTTCAATTCGCATCAAAAGGTGCATATCCCGCCACTGTCCTCAAGATTTCATGCAAATAGGCAATAGAACTAGCAAGTAGATTCTATGGAGAGAAATATGCTACCCAATTTAGAGAATCATAGAGGGCCCATTAATTTATAAAGTAACAAAAGTTGACAAGATTTAAACAGGTTAAGTATCTTGTCTAAAATAATGAATAATTTCCAAAGCAAATTTCCCTACACTGGGATTCCAATTGTAATTTTTAATGTCAACATTCTTGATGGATGTTATCAATGAAAATAATCCTTCCATGAGATTTCGATTGCAATGCAAACCACAAAAACAAGCTAGTTTACATATATTGTCAAATGATAGGGGAACACAAGTACAAGAGAGAATACACATGGGTTTGTGATAACTTCATGACATCTCTCTAGACTTAAGTTTTCCACAAGCCAACCCCTTACATGGCTAAAAAAAAATTTCAAGGAAGAATTTCAACTAGTAAACACTCTACATGATTTAAATCGCACAGTAAGAATTTCAAATAGTAAGCACTCTACATGATTCAAATCACATAGTAAGAATTTCAAATAGTAAGCACTCTACATTATTCATATCATGTGTGATTTGAAGGATAAACATATCTCAAAGAGTATGGAGGTTACAAACCTCCTCGTCTCATATGTATATTCATCCTACATAAGCTCATAATTAATGAGACTTCCTATCAAACATATCTACATGGAATTGGAGCCTCCTAGAAAAGAATAAGACGCCACCCTAACCCACATTGCCCTTATTTATATGATCATGCAACATATGTAATGCTAAATCATTGATAAAAGGATATGTTTAAAACCTCATGAATTTTTATGGAGGTATTGAATGGGACACATTGAAAATAGTGATAAGCATCGCTCAACAACAATTTTAAAACGATGCATAACGAAGGCCATGAAGTGAAAGGTATAACGCGAAGAGGCCATTATTAAAAATATTCATTTTCTCATGTCAACCCAATATAACGCGTAGACATTATTAAAAATATTCCTTTTCCCATCTCTACAATATAACGCGTGGACATTGTGAAAAATATTCATTTTCCCACGTCAACCAATATAACGCGTGGACATTATTAAAAATGTCCATTTTATACGTCAACACAGCGCCCCTGACGGCAGATCTAAGCGCTCATCGGCGAAAAAAACTTCACTCATTCCAAGGTTTCCTCCCCTGCTAGTGTCACCTGGCTCCACGAAATGAGATGTAGTTTGCGTAGAACAAGCCCGATATAGGCGGAGATGGAAATGGGCACCGGTCGGGAAGTGGCCCAACAACATGCATGCTTACAGGTTGAATACGGCTAGCTAAGAACAGCGTGAGTCGTGAGACAAGCTATTCACGCGTGAAACAAGCTATTTCTATGGAGAATGTAGTGGATAGCGCGTTGAATCTTTGCATTGAATGATTTGCTTCAGAATCTCAACGCTACGTTGCGTGCTATACACACATTGGCCAGCTCTCCTCTTCAATGTAATATATATAATCTCACACAACTGACTAGAAAATCATCTCGCGATTTGTGTGAATGTAAAAATCGATTACAGGCATTCTTCTTAGCGAAAAGTCTCTGAGTTCATATGATCAATATCATGGGAGCCCAGCCAAGATCTAGTTCTTCAGCCTTCGCTTACAGATCACTACTTATACCATGTCTGGCTATACTTCTCTGCATGATCGCGCAATGTTCAGGAGCCCGTCCTTTCCCTGCTCATGAATCGAAGTTTCCTGCATCAATGGAGATTAATTATCACAGGCAACATGATGATCATGGCCATACTCGGGAAATTAACGGACCTGATCTGCATCAGAGATTACAATTAGATCTCCTCTCATCTCATGTTAGTGGAAAGAAGGCCTTCAAAACCGTATTCACCATGTTACTCAAAGGGCCCGTTCCTCCCTCAGTGCCCTCTCCTATCCACAACGAGAGCAAGCTTTATAAAACATGTACGTTCGGTCCATCTAACAGACCAACAGCGAAGTCAAAAATCTACAACAGCGTTCCCAACGCCAAGCCTACTCAAATCTCTACCAGAAGCGTTTCAGATCAGCCATGATCTAAGGTCCATCCATTCGTGGATATAGCTTCCAAGATGGGGAAGAACGAATTTATTCAATTTTCAGTGGCAACTGTCCCCAAGATCTGAGCAGGACCTCTGCACATATAGTGGGAGACAAATTTCATTTTTTTTTAAATTTATTACTAGGATGAATGTGTAAATCTAGATATATTCAGCTCCAGATAAGCAAATCTTGTAGGTTTTCTGTACATTTCTCCTCTATTTTTCCTGCAATTTACCACAGCAAATTATTTAAATCTGACTCAGTTATTAATGCTTGAAATTATCATAGTGATTAATATATAGTTCTCTTTTCTTACTCTCAATCGTACCAGGGGATTCAAGAATTCTGAATGAAACTATGGATGTAAAATTGGTTTTATGGATGTATTGAATGGCTTTGCAGGATTGCAGACATAGAAATTCCAGTAATTGCAGTAGCGCACACAATCATAATGAAAAGAGTAAAGGGCAATGCAGCTGCTGCTACTTCGCTTTCTCAAAATACATTTATGCAACAATCCACTTAACAAAATACATTTATGCAGCAATCCACTTAACAAAGTTTACAGAGGTGCATATAATCTAACCAAAGTCTATGGAGGTTGAGATCTTTTTGTTTCGAATATGGCAAATATTTGATTACTAAAATTTAGAGAGAAGCATATATTTTAATTAAAGCATACCAAGGTGTATATAGAGTAACTCTGAATTTGAACCTATGCCTATTTCTTAAGAGAAAACAAATAGGCCACTCAAACTATATAGATATATATTGAAAACATATTAGATTTAATGAACCAAGGTTTAGGATTTTTCAATTTTTTCTGCAACCAATAAGGGGTTAGTATCTTTATGACTAACAACAATCATATTAATTAAGTCTATAGACGTTTTAATTTGAGATTTCCTGTGGATTATGGTCTATGTTTTCTCATCCTTAGATGGGACAAGTGTATTGTAGAGATTGATCCTATAACATTCTTTCAACATTCAAAATAAGTAATTATAAAAAAATGAATATAAAAAATAACTCCTGAATGGATAACCAACAATTCATAACAAATAACTAGAAGAATTAGAATGTGAGATAAAAAAAGAAAAATATATAAAAATAACTCATACTTCATAAATGGATAACAATGTCTGTGATAACATGTAACTAGACATGGATAACTCACATTGAACCGTTTAACTAGAAGAGATCAAATCTCCACTTAGACCTTCGTGAGTCAAAATTTTGGTTTTTGAAGCGCAAGTCACATTTTGTGATTATTGGGTGGGTTAGGCCTTTCCCTCATAACCTATGTATAACCACTTCCCGGTCAATTCCACCCTAGGGGTTTCACCTTAATCTTAGTGCCTCGGATACGAAGGTCCACTATTCGTTTGGGGTGTTCTTTGGGTTTCCTATTGTGGGCATGGGGCATAGGTGGTTTTTTTCGGGCGTCCCCCTAAAGCAAACCTGGATGGGAGTTCAAAGTATCAAAGGTCAATCAAAAGCGATAAATAAAAAAATATTTTCCATTACATAACTATCTTTCAACTATTTTAGTAAAATTAATAAGATAAAACTTGAAAAATCATTGAAGTTAAGCTCATAGTTGTATCTAATAGTTAATTTAAAAGTCCATATAAAGCTACAAATGAAATTAGAATAAGCCTTATGAACATTAAATAGACTCCCAACTCTGAGATAGATTTCAATTGTCACATGAGCTGTACATTACCTAAGTGATTGTTCTCCTGTACATGATGATTTCTAAAACTATTCAAGTGTCACATGTGCTTTCTCACGCTATTTAAGTGTCACGTGTGCTGCACACATCGGTCGACTGTGGACTTGGCTACCTTGTCGATGGACGGGACATGGCTGTGCCTGTGCACATCAATTCCACCTTGGAAAGCCCATCTAGTCCTTGTCATCGACCAATGGAGGCCTCAATTTCTCTGGGCACTCTTCTGAAACTCAGCTTTCATTATTGTCTTGCATCCTCAAGTTCATATTAAATGGCCCTCTCGGCCGGCCTTTCCTTCCTGTGCGTCCCCTAGAACAATCTACCTTGTTTATTACATCTCTGCATTGTTCGTGCCTTTGACCATACACTGCCTCTATCGACTAAGGCGTGGATGTCAACACCAGTGGGTTACTTGTGTAGTTTGTCTCCCTCTATCTATATTGTCTTTGCACTGTTGCTTCCACTTCTGTGACATTTCTATTCAACTTTGGTTGTGCATCCATTCTTTCCCACTCCAGTTTAGAGCATGTCATATCAACCTAAGCAGTTTCGCAAAAAGTATTTGCTTTCGCCAGTGATTTCTATATTTTATATGTTCTTAATACTATTTTTTTTTTTATAACCCTATTCCAAATATCACATTGTGAACACTTTGGGGATAGGTGTATGATATTTATAAGCAAAGACCATATTTCTTGTGTTCTTTATAAAAATTATTATAATGGTTGACCTATTTTTTCAGGTTATTGAGTTCTTGTCTCAATGTATTTGTGAGCTTATGTGTGATAACTGTGTTTATGTGTTGTTTTAGTCTTCTTTGTTGGAGTATTAAAAGATGTTGCATTTGGTTCATCACCCATCTTAGTTTTACATTATGTTTTTTTTTAATGCTTTTATATTTTATTTAAATTTGGAATTTGTTTATTAAAGTTTTTACTTCCACTTTCAAGAATGCTTTTAAATTAAATTAATTAAAATATTAAAATATTATTTTATTTTATTAGTTTAATAATATTAGATTTGTTATTTAGCCATTCTTATCCATTAGGATAAGTTATTTAGCCATTCCTATCCATTAGGATAAGAAGCCATACGGAAAACATTATTTTCCTATTTTGAAAAGCAGAGGGAGTTCTCTTAGTCTGAAGTATGTTGCATTTCTTTATGAAATTTTTCATAAGAATCGATCTTTCTTTTTAATGGAAATGACTATTTGAAATAAACTATTGTTTGATAGAATCTCGGGAACTCTTTCTTTTTAATGGAAATGACTACTTGAAATAAACTATTGTTTGATAGAATCTTGGGAACTCTTTTTCCTATAATGGGAAGGCATTCTAATGATAAATATTTATCATTCAGATTGAGATTGCCCTTGCGATATGATTTTCCTCTTTGCAAACTTATCACAATTATGTTCCTCCTTACCTTTATGCCATGGATATTAATGGATAAACTTTTTTTTGGTTATAAGTTGTTGATTTCAGTGAGTTTATGTGTGATGTCTTCTTAATGTGTAGTATAGTTGCTTTATGTGTATTTTGATTTTGATTTATGGGTGTGTGCAAGAAGTTGAGGGACCTTTTAGATGCAATGGTGGAGTGAAGTCAATCACTCTTGATCCAAAAAAAAGAAATCATCTCAAGCAACACCGAACCTGCCAAGCCTAGTCCCAAGGATGGCAATAGTCATGCCAACTAGGATAGTAAGAAAAATTGTGCCTCCGTTTTAGTCAATAGAATTGTGTGCGCGATTTCCTTCACTAAAACGGATGCGCAATTTTTTTCACTAAAACGGAGGTGCGATTTCTAAAGCCTGTTTTTTTTTCATAAATCGACCGAGGCCGTATTTTTCTCATAACCGTGCGGCTATTGGACGAATGAGGACGAACTCTCGACTGTGCATACGCGATTTTGGGTGTGCTTGAGCCCTCCATCTCCACCTTTGGATAAACCTCCCCTTTGTGAGGTATTTTCTTCATTTTTTTTCATGTTTTTTTCATTTTCTTCATCAATTTATTTGCCTTAGATTGAAAAATTAAACCATATTAAATTAAATTATGTCCAATTGAAACAAAAACCCAATGGAATTTCCCAATTGAAACAAAAACCCGATGTAATTGGCCAATGGAAACAAGAACCCCAATGTAATTGGCCAATTGAAACCAATTCCTCAATTTAATGATAAAATTGAAATAATTTTGATTATTTAACAAAAATCCCATACCCAATGGAAACCAAAACCCCAATTAACTCAAAAAACAAATGAATATATTGGGATTTTTTCTTTGTCATGTTTTTTCTTTTTTTGACATTTTGTACACTCTAATGTTGAGTCTTTAAGTTGTGTATTTTATATAGTTGGTTGTGATATGATCCAAACCATCCCATTGTATCTATGATAACAATTATTGATGTAGGAATTGACAAGTGGCCTCATCTAAAGGAATTACCCTGCCTTCCTCATAGAAATATAGTCACCCTCATTAACAATAGCTACCATAACCATTGAATATCACCCTCATCAAAATGATAATAATCTTCATTTTTAATAAATGGCTTAGAAATTGATTACCAACTTCATTCAACAATAGCCGCTCTCATTAACAATAAATAGCTTATGAATAGACTAACACTCTAACAACGTGATCCATAACTAGAATAGAGACTAACTACTAGTCTCATCCATATTACAATTCCCATCATTAACAATAATTAAAACATGAAATAAGGATCCTCACAAGGATCCTTGTGAATCCATACCAAAATCCACAAATAAACACCTTATAATTTTGATGAAACTTCTCGAAGTTGCTCTTCCAAGAACATCAATAAACACCTTATAGTTTTGATGAAACTTCCCAATCCAAGTGTCAAAATAAGGTATTGTTCAGCTTCCCATGCTTTTAACAAATATTTCGTCTTAAACGAAGGGTACTTTTTGGTTAAGGTCAAGACAACAAAGTTCAACAATAGACTCTATGAACGTGAAGATACATAGGTAGGTTGATGTATTTGATTAAACATGCCAATCACATACTAGATCATACATGATATTTAATCCAGTGGAACCCTTGCAACCATAGAGTCCATAAAGTTCTGTTAAATAGCCTTTGGAGTCCAAAAAACATCACACTACAACAAATTATTACATATCTAACAAAATCGTTGCTTATACTAGTATTTTATTCATCAACAACACATTATGCCGCCTATTCTTTACTGTAAAATTCAAGATCAATCTTTAAATTTACATGATAGATTTAGTTTATATGTCAATAGTTATATAGTTTTCAGTTCTTAGATATGTCATTATATCATGTGTTTATATTTCTAATGATATTTTATTTGTATTTATGATTGCAGTGGCTACTATGGATCGTAACAATGCGGAGATACTGAGGTTCATTGGCCATTTGAGAGAGATTGGGTCAGCTTGGAGGGGTGGAGATGAGCTCCGCCGCTCCCTGTCAGATTCATTGTTATCTATTGTTGATACGATCGCAAGATCGAATGATGCGTTGTATAGCATCGCATCTTACAGGGAGAGAAAAAGGCAACAATATGCTGATGGCTTGAGTTACAATGAGGTAAACAAGCTAAAAATAACAAAACAAGCCATCTATTCATTGTTTAGACTGCCTGGGATGGATAACATCCCGGAGATCAGCAGGCCACATATATCTATTGAGTGGTGCATTTTTCCACCCATCAGAGACAACTGGATGGATAGGTGGTACATGGTTTTTGACATTCCCCCTCACAACAATAGGGAAGTACTGATGTACTTCCTCCGAAAATTGTATGCAGAGTTTGTGATGGGGAAACATGTCAACTATTTTGACATGTTGGGCTTCCAGGGAGTTGGTAGGGGAATGCCCCAACACCGACCCGATGCTAGGCATAGAGATGCCAATCCACAGATACCTGCACCTCATGCCCAGCTACCGAGGGCATACATCCCTCCTGCACATGACATGGTTTCCCAGACACAGGATGCATTTTTTACTCTAGCTGAGATGGTCTCTCGACACACGGCCACTATTGACTAGAGAGCGCCCTCTTCCTCTGCTAGTGTACAACCACCAGCTTTTGGTGGTGGAGGGACATCTTTTGGTGGGGATAGACCGACATCCCATGTGCCTCAGAGAAAGCTGCACGTTTGCACATCGTGTGGGGGACCCTATTATGGTCCTGGACCAAGACATGGTACCAGTACGATGACTGGTGGTCAGGTAAGGACTTTGTTTTAAAACTCTGTTATTGAACTCAATTTTTAATTGTTCCATACTATATCTAACATATTAAAATATTCGTAATATATATGCAATATTTACTCTTGTAGGAGTTTGATGCCTCTCATGGGGGTGGTACTGCACCCAATGTGGTTGTACCCGAGACCCAGAGAACCACAGTTGAGGTAATATTTAAACACTTATCATTTTTTTATTACATGTATAATTTTGTTAATGCATGTGTTAGTCTTGATTAATTTATTAAAATATCTAATATTTTCAATTTTTGAAGTTGCAGGAACCCCACTTGGAACATGATGCTGAAGACATTGATATCAATGACATAGTCCAAAGTGGAATTTACGACTACTTGAAGAATGTAAGTACATGGGTTATGATTCAATCTTGTTTGAATTATTTAAATTTCTTACTGTACACTCCTTTATAGAGATCGCTAATGTAAATATAATTTTTAAACTTGCAGATGCTAGAGGCATCTGAAGAGGGGCACGAAATTGATGGAAGCGGTCACTCCCGTGGTGGAGATATGTCCCAGGAAGGGGTAAGTATATTACAACATGTTATTTTTTCAGTACATATTATTCCATCCATTCAAATATATGTCTAACTATGGTAACACTTTATGAATGCAGACGTCATCATAGACCCCTGCACCACCTCTTTGGTATGGATCTCCTTGTAGTCCAAACATAGATAAGGGGGTTGTTTACACCAGACGAGGTCCCTCTTCCTTGAACAGAGCGGCTGTGAATGAGGATCAACCTACTCATCCCACGGTAATGTACACACTTCCAATGGCAGTTGTTGGTTAGCTATGTATTCACTTCACAAGTGGTTTTTATTAATGTTATTTTCGCATGTTTACAACATCAGGATGTAGAGTCATCCATGCCAGACCTTAGTGGGATTGTTGATGCCGCTGTCAATGCCACATCTACAATAGGGATAAGTCACAGTGAGATACATCTACTTGAATATTTGTAATTGTACATTTCATTTGTATTGTTGCTGGACATGCACGATGTCTAACTATTTAATCATTTGGTGAATGTAGCCACACCCTGGTCCATTAGTGCATGCAACTGAGGTTGATGTTCAAACTACGGCTCCTCTTACTACTGAAGAGCGCCAGTCTCGTCCCCTATAAATGGTTTTTTTTGGTGAGATGTTCATTTTTTACATAATTGATTAATACTTTCTCATTCATGTACATGTTGATAATTCTTGAGATAATTGACATATTTTTTTTATTCACAGAGAAGCATGGCAATGAGGCTTGCTACAAGGTCGAGTACAGCAGAGGAACCTACACCCTCGACACCACATGCACCTATACCCCCAACGAATGCAGCGAGTCTTTGTTTTATTTACAATTGATTCATATTTTAAATTTTCAAACTTTGTTATTGATGGAAAGTACTAGCTCAGTTACTTGATCAAGAAATATTGTCATTGATTTGCAGTCGCCAGAGATGCACAATGGTCGTAGACAGAGCCAAAGAGCATCAGGGTCCGGGAAAAACAAGAGAAAGTTAGAATTTTGATGTTTTAGTCCAGGACAAATATGTATTTTTATGTATAGTCTGGAGTTAGAGTATAGGGGCGCGATCCAGGACAGATGTACTTTTGTTTGCACATGTACATCAAATATGTTTTTGATACCTGTACATTGACAGGCCATAGATCTAGGCCTTATATTTTTGTATTATAACTTTCATGGTATAAAAAATATTTCATATCAAGGCTCTTGAGATATTCATGGTTCAGGATTTTAAGTGTGATTATACATGTGTGGCGAAGAATGTTTCTATGTGTAATGTTCCCAATTTTTTATAGATTTTACGATTGTATGGAGATATCAGTTATAAATTTGAGAACAATGCACAATTACAATAAATTACGTAATGACAAAAATGTACATTTTAATTGTTTTTTATCACGATCCAATTGCATATACAATGTTATATTAACAATGTCAAATTGTATTCCAAAAGATGGAACATAGGTCTAATACACATTTAAGCACCCAGCACAGCTAAGAAACTGATCCAACTTGGTGGAATACAAAAGCACCTTACCCACATAACAACCTAACCAACGTTTAAAGGATGCACGAAGTTGACACACTTAAATGATGCACTAGTGTGGTCTACATAAATAAAATTATTTTTTGGCATGATGTCTTTCATCTAACGAGTACATGGGATACACATCAAACCTAAAAGTATCCGAGTATTATAAGGTTGATTCAAAATAACGGTTATGACTATATCCTGCACATTATGTATGTCCTGCACATTATTTTATTATTTTGTTAATGTAAATGGCCTTTGATGAATGGCCTCGAGTAACAACTTTGAAAGAGATGAAACTTATGTGTGATTAATGTACATGGCATTTTCGAATCATTCGTAGCGTGAAGATATATATATTTTGTAATAATGGCATAATAGAATGGCCACTTGTTTCTAAACATAAACATGTTCCATTACATGGTTACTGACTTAATGGCATTGTCTCCTCCTGCATTTCATCGTACAAATGCTCACATCTCTTATATGAGGGGAAGATCTACAATCGCCTTCAAGCTAACCTTTATGTGCAAAAATTTCACATTCACTTACTGAGCAAAACCCTAGTTTCCAAAATTGACAAAAAAAAATAATCCCTTGTCCATGGACCTAGAGTATAGGGCCACTCTAGCACTATCGTGATGTACTGAATCCAACGGAGCTGAAGGTTCATCGATCCGAGCAATGGTCATCAATCTATGGAATGTTGAATCCCACCTCCCACACGATTTTAGGGACACCCATTGAATCCCTAACTGGGGCATAGAGTGGAAATCGTGCATCAGAAAGGGATTTCAGTGGGTTGTGCAAGCATGTTTAGGAAGGTTCCATGTGGGAACGCTAGCCACACATTCACGGTCAAGGAATTTGCAAAGCCGACCCATATGTGCAGAAATTGGACATTCACTTACTGAGCAAAACCATAGTTTCCAAAATTGACCAAAATAATGGTCTCTTCTACATGGAAGAAAATTAGAGGGCCACCCTAGCACTATCTCGATGTCTAAAATCCAACGGAGCTGATGGTTTGTCGATCTGAGAAATGGTCATGATTCTATGGCACGTTGAATCCCACCTCCTCCAGACTTTCAAGGACACCTGTTGAATCCCTACCCAGGGCATAGAATGGAAACCGTGCATCAAAAAGGACTTCTGATGCTTCGTGCAAGATTTTTTAGGCATATATTATGTGGGAACGCTAGCCACACCTTCATGGTCGAGTAATATGCGAATTTGACCCCTATGTGCAAAAATTTCACATTCACTTACTGAGCAAAACCCTAGTTTCCAAAATTGACCAAAATAATGGTCTCTTCTCCATGGAAGCAAATTAGAGGGCCACCCTAGCACTATCTCGATGTCTGAAATCCAACGGAGCTGACGGTTTTTCGATACAAGCAACGGTCATGATTCTATGGCACGTTGAATCCCACCTCCTCCAGACTTTCAGGGACACCTGTTGAATCCCTACCCGGGGCATAGAATGGAAACCATGCATCAAAAAGGACTTACGGTGCTTCGTGCAAGCTTGTTTAGGCATGTATTATGTGGGAACGCTAGCCACACCTTCACGGTTGAGTAATATGTGAATTTGACCCCTATGTGCAAACATTTCACATTCACTTACTAAGCAAAACCCTAGTTTCCAAAATTGACCAAAATAATGGTCTCTCCTCCATGGAAGCAAATTAGAGGGCCACCCTAGCACTATCTCGATGTCTAAAATCCAACGGAGATGACGGTTTGTTGATCTGAGCAACAGTCATGATTCTATGGCACGTTGAATCCCACCTCCTCCATACTTTCAGGGACACCTGTTGAATCCCTATCCGGGGCATAGAATGGAAACCATGCATCAAAAAGGACTTTCGGTGCTTCGTGCAAGCTTGTTTAGGCATGTATTATGTGGGAATGCTAGCCACACCTTCACGGTCGAGTAATATGCGAATTTGACCCCTATGTGCAAAAATTTCACATTCACTTACTGAGCAAAACCCTAGTTTCCAAAGTTGACCAAAAACATGGTCTCTTCTCCATGGAACCAAATTAGAGGGCCACCCTAGCACTATCCCGATGTCATGAATCTAACGGAGCCGACGGTTCGTCGATCCGAGAAACGGTCATGATTCTGTGGCATGTTGAATCCCACCTCCTACAGGCTTTCAGGGACACTTGTTGAATCCCTACCCGGGGCATAGAATGGAAACCGTGTATCAAAAAGGGCTTCCAGTGGGTCGTGCAAGCGTGTTTAGGCATGTGTTATGTGGGAACGCTAGCCACACCTTCATGGTCAAGCAATATGCGAATTTGACCCCCATGTGCAAAAATTTCACATTCACATACTGAGCAAAACCCTAGTTTCCAAAATTGACCAAAATAATGGTCTTTTCTCCATGGAACCAGATTAGAGGGCCACCTTAGCACTATCTTGATGTATTGAATCCAACGGAGCCGACGGTTCGTCGATCCGAGCAACGGTCATGATTATGTGGCATGTTGAATCCCACCTCCTACAGGCTTTCAGGGACACCTGTCGAATCCCTACCCGGGGCATAGAATGGAAACCGTGCATAAAAAAGGGCTTCCGGTGGATCATGCAAGCGTGTTTAGGCATGTGTTATGTGGGAACACTTGAAAAGTGCATGGAACTGATTATTACATATTATAATTTAGTATTTAATTACAATAAGAAATTGCTTACATTGAACTCTAGTCTTTTTAGAAAACCAAAATGATCCAAATCAACGGATCACATCAAATAAATTAGGTTCATGTAATATTAAATGTGTCCATTAAATCCCAATTATGTTTCTATCATTATAATTCAATATTTCATGGCATTCACTCCCATTCTTGAAACTCCAGAAAACATTCCAATCATAATCATGTGTCTATAGGAAAAAGCTTTGTTAGGAGGCAATATGGGATGTAAATCACCAAATTTAAACCATAATACAATTTATTGCATTGAAACCAACCAATAAATACCCAAGGTATATCACATTTTGATGTTACTTTGCACTTGCATCATAACAACGTACTAGGTATCATATACTTGCAAACACAAATGCCAAGTGGGATTTCAAATGTATGGTGTAAAAGTGTTTACTTGATTGAAACACATTAATATTTTCAATATATAAACATGAATAATGACCATAATTAAACTAAGGACGTCTATGCGTAATGCATTTTCATATGAAATATATATAATGCTTCATCTATAAGTATGATTTCCTAAGCACAGAAATAACATATGAAAAAACTATTATATTTAAAGGTTTCAATGATCTCAGTACATGCACACTAAAGTCAACTTCGTGAATCAACATGATTTGAAGCATCAGTCCACCGGATTTGAAAAAGTTGACTTCAACATTAGAGTGATTCTGAATTGAGTTGTGACAGTAAGATAAGATTAGGGTTTCCTAGGTAGGGTTATCGTTTTGGCATCTTGTTTCCATCATCCTAGTTGTTTATATTGGCTGAAAACATTGACAATATTTATATATATGGTTTATTGATCATACGTAAAATTTGGCATGTTCATTAACTTGACATACAAGAGAATTTTTGGCATATTTATAAACAACATTAACTTGACATACATGGGAAAATTAAAATTATGATACATACCTCATTGTGCTGGATCCCACCTAATATCATACAACCAAGGCCTCCGGATCATCTCTTATAATGATGGTCTCCATTAGTCTCTCGTGCTATGTATCCGGTAAGAAGTAGCATACAAGAACACAAAATTGACATATTCATAAGAAACATACATGGGAAAATTACAATAATGATACATACCTCATCATGCTAGATCCTACCTATTATCATACAACCAAGCCCTCCAGATCATCTCTTATAATGATGGTCTCCATTAGTCTCTCGTGCTCTGTATCCTGTAAGAAGTAGCGTACCTTTGATGAATTTCGATTAGGCATTGTTCATACCTGGAGGTTTGTACCAATGATTAAGTTGGTAAAGTGATACACACTTGCACCTAGTTTGTAATCCCTGTAAACATATCCACTCTTCTTTCTTGCATTGTTGTCATGTGTAAGGTATTCACCTTTAACAACCATAGACCCAGTGGGGAAGTGGTTGTTTTCATCATCAGTCGTGGACATAATGAGGGTTTGCTTTTCCTCTATACAATGTGCCAACCAGTAATCACCACCCCATTCACTATCTTTTGAGGCAACCACTACGTATATGTGTCCTGCATAGTATGATTGTAGTTATATGATCAAATATTTTTCGTGTGATACAAGGCCATTAATGTGAGTTTCAAGACTACGTAAATTTAACAAAAAAATGTTGAGGAAATGCATCATACCAGGTTGTACAAGGTCTGATACATGATCAAAATCTATAGAAATAGACGATTGGTCTTCTTCCAATGGAGTTAACTCAACAATTGCACGCTGATCAAGTGGAAGTGATCAATGAGCGATAATTTAAGTGAGCAAATCGTTCATGCCAAATTTTGCTCAAGTTATCACTATGAGCAACAAAAACTGAAGGAAAAGGTGATGACCCAAAGTTGTTAAATTTGTACAACCTGGTAATATCATCAACAGTTCCAGTAGCAAGGATATTTTGAGGATTTTTAAAATCCTTGATTACAACTTGGTGAGGTGTAAACGTCATAGTTTTACCTTCACCTGAATGAGTAATTTGATAGACTGATAACAAATTGCAAGAAATTTTTAGAACACATAATACATCACTAAAATGACCATTTTCTACTCGAACTGTTCCAGATCCTACAACACTTAGAGATCTATCATCACCAACAAATATTTGTTTGGTCTTACATTCATGCATAGTAGAAAAGATGGCTTTATCCTTAGCCATATGATAAGATGCTCCAGAATCAATGAGCGATTCATATGAGGTAGAAGAAGAAGATGCAATATAAGAGTAACCAGAAGCACAAAGTGCATGTCCATGAGTGTTAGATTTTGAAGACGAATCTAGGCTAATGTGGTGGTTCTTCATTGCTGCTTCCAAGGCTGCCATCTTCTTAAAACATTTAGATTCATCATGATTATCTTTCCCACAAAAATTGCAATGACGCTCAGTCTTCTTTCCTTTTTGCTTGGATCCTTTGTCATTTTTTAAAGGAGGAGCTGACTGAGAGGGTTTAGGACCCTTGTTGTTTGGCTTATTATTGTGAGAATTTTGTTTCTTGGGAGGCTTGGATTTTTCTTTTTGTTGGGACAATAAGGCTTTCCCAGATGTATCTGCATTGCTAATTATTCCAAGATGAATGAGATTATCTTGCTCTCTAATTAAGGAATCACAAAAGGATTCAAGGCTAGGCTCTTGATAGCTAGCTGCAGGCAAGGATTATTTCATGGAGTAGAATGTAGATACAAAAATAGAATATGCAGGTCCAAGTTTTGAAAGAATATGATAAATACATTGTTTGTCTTCTTTCTTAATCTTGTATTCGGCACATAATAGTCTAAGAGTTTTATACTTAGATAAATAGTCTTGAATGCATGAAAAATCATTTGGATTCAATGAAAGAAACTCATTCTCAAGTTGATGACCTCGAATTTCATTGTGTTTACCAAACAAAGATTCCAACTTTTCCCAAGCTTGATCAGGTTCATCAATTCCAGATATGTGGAATCGCAAATCAGTAGAGATTGACATCCCAATCAATCCACGAGCTTCATCACATCTATTTTCCCATTTAATTTTCTTATCATCATCAGTGGGTTCTATTTTTTTCCCTGAGGTTATCTTGAAAAGTCCCCTACTTCGCAGAACATCCTCCATACGAGATTTCCATGAGAAATAGTTAGAACTTGTAAGTATAATATCACAAGGGGTGGATATACTGTAAAATAATGGCTGAAAGAATAGAAACTAACTATCTGGATGCAAAGAGCTCGAAAAAATATGCGGTTTAAAAAAAAACGGCACTTAAAACTAATTTCGGATGATGAAGTTATGCTTGATCAAAGGAAATGTTGAAGATTTCCCCAATAGTGACGTGGTAGATATTAACTTGACCAACTAAAAAAAAGAACCCCCCTCTTCCAAAGATCAACCTTTGACAATCACTTTACAATAAAGTTGCTTTGAAGTGAATCACTTTTTTAGAATAAGTGAGGTTCACTTTTACAATAATGTACTTTTAAATAGTGCGGCAATAAATTAAAAGACTTAAGTGACTCACTTTTATTTTATTTTATTAATGTGAGATGCACTTTTACAATAAGGTAACTTGAAAATAGAAATTGCATGCACTAAAAAGTAGCTTGATAAGATTTGAACTCAAGACTTATCAAGGTGTAAAGCAACTTTGAACCAAGTGAGTTAAGTTTAAAAGGTATGTAAAACTATGGAAAAAGGAAGAGGTTTTTTTTTTTTTTTTTACTCTTCTCTCTCGTTTTCCATGCTTGCTTTATTTTCCTGCAAATCACAAAAAAAAATGAAAAACAAAAACAAAAAAACTTTTTCCACACAATGGGGTTAGATCTTGGTTAGCTTACCCGGAAATTCTACGTTTTCAAGTTTTCTCGTTGTTTCTGATTTCCCGTGATCGCACAAGGTGCACGGCAAAGAGCATACGTAGCCGAGAAGAAAAGAAAAGAAAAACTTTCCCTCACTGTTTCTGATTCGTCGCGATCACGCAAAGTGCACGGCAAAGAGCATACGCAGCCAGGGAAGGTAACAGTCCGAGACTAAAACAAAATGATCTAATAATAACACTGATAAAATATGAGAGATTTAAAAAAAAATAAAACAAATCCGTCACTGTAACATTATACCTTCAGATTTGCCAAAATGGGTGTTTCTGGAGCAAACGGAAACGGTTTTCGGTGAAACAAAAACTATTTCCCAATGGAAATGGTGCTCTGGACGCAATGGAATAGCTCCTACAGTTCACAAATGCATAGAAAATCTAGAACCAGAAACCCTTTCAAAGTTTCAGCAACACCGGTTCCAGATCTTGATTAAAACCGAAAGCGGCTCTTCATAAAAGCTCTGATACCATGTTAGGGTACACAGGGTACTCCCAAATGACTGAACACCAAGAAAAACCGCTTCACACAAATAGATCACAGATCAATACACCAATGTTTGTCACATGGTTAAAACCCTCGAGAAGGAAACAGTCCACGGCCCCAGCCAAATAGCTACTTAGAGCAATCTATTATGCAAAAGAAAGAAAGTTACATGAGCTTCTCATAATAGATCAACTAGCCAATGACCCTCTATGCTCTTTAAATAGAGATCATAGACCAATCGGGTGTTAAGCCACGGATCAATGGTAGGTATGATCTTAAGAGAAGTTGAACCATTGGATCACTCTATGTCTAGAACATATCATGACCATCGGATTAGAATATTTACAAATGCATACTAATGCATACTAAAGAAACACACTTTTACCTAACGGATATATTACACAAGTTGATCTTAACTAACTCCTAAGTGTCTAAATATCCTAACAAATAGAGAGTTCAGTGAGGGAAAATAAGAGTTCCTTGAAGCTTGGAAGTTGTGCCAAGATGACACCTAGATATTGTGGGCCATTTGAAGTGCTTGAAAGAATAGGGCCAGCTACATATAGACTTGCATTTCCTGCTAGCACTAGAGTTCATAATGTTTTTCATGTTTCTTTGCTTAAGAAATATGTACATGATCCTAATCATGTGATAAATTGGGATGTGATTTAGGTGGAACCCGAGGGAGAGTTCCAAATCAAGCCAATGTGCATCCTCGACAGGAAGGTCACAATGCTCCGGAACTGAGCCATAAGGTAGGTAAAGGTGCAATGGGAGAACTACGGTCCTGAAGAGGCTACATGGGAGGTGGAGGACGCCATGCGATTGGCACATCCATTTTTTTTCAATTCTGCGGAGCACTGAGGCGATGCCAGTGTAGCATTTTTGTTCAACTTTGTAAAGCACTGCGGACAATTCTATTGAAGGGGGAGGGGAATGTAACGCCCCATTTTTGACCCCGTTTGCAAAGAATGTATATGATGTACATATTGTAATTAATCATGGTGTGGAGCTACAGGAAAAATCCCCACCATGGATTATCGTTTTATGATTCTGGCAATTAAATTGGTGCCGATGGTATTTTGTGCTAGCTAGGCACGTTGCCATTTTAAACCATCATGTAAATATGCAACTAATTAAAAAACCCACAACCAGCTATGTCAATGCAACAATAATGAGAAGGGGCATGATTTCCTAAGGATAAGGAGGGGGGAATTTTCAAACCTTTGGGGCCAATGGGAAAAAGTCAAATGTCAAAGGGAGAACCCATCAAACCGTCAACTACCTTTCTTGTCTCATTCAACCAATCAGTTATTACTACCAGAAGATGGTTGATTTGGTTATTGCATGGGATGAAAAAGGTATGAAAACCCAAATTCGAATTTGAGAAGCCATCAGTTTTTGGGAAACACATTTTGACTCCTTGGGTAAGCAAAAACCCAAAAACGTAGGCCATTCTACCATGCTTTCAGGTTGGCATGTTTTCCTCACCCATTGTTCCTTCATGTAAGCTCTCTCAAGCATCTAGAACTTGCTATGTGTTGTTAGGATTATCAATCCTCCCTTGTCCAAATTTGGTCATATGTCTAAATTGGGAGTCATGTCTAAATCGGGAGTACATCCAGTCTATTTATAGTCATTAACACCATTGGGTCCACTTGACCTAATTGGGGCACATGTTTCAGTTACTAAAGTGTGGGGAACACTAGTTGAGGCTCACTGCCACTGATTGCACTTGATTGCATCAGTTTAGGAGCCTCCTAGACCAATCCCTACAATTTAGGAAGCCATTGGGAGTGCCGAAACCAACCAAGGTCAGTTCACTTCAGCTAATGACTAGTCAAGCTAAGTTAGGAGTCAGTTACATTCAGTTCCAGTCCTCTACATTCAGTTAGCGCTAGGTTTACTTGATTGCACTCATGTGGGGTGCATTTCTCACCTACCACAGTCAATTAACCTTAGTCAACACTGAATGTAACACTTGAGTTGTGTTTTAGAGCTCCGATGAACTCTGGTTATGGTTTAGACAAGGTCAGTTAACTATTGAGTCCTCCGATAGTGATTTAGACAAGGTCTTGGTTACCTACAGTCAAGTAGAGTATAATCAATTCGAACTTCCTCATGTGGATCCGAATTGCTTGTGGCTATTAAAGCCATTGTACTTCATTGTAATTATCTATCTGATTACTTTTTTATTAATGAAAGCATTCACAGCTGCAAGCAATTTTTGCACTGTTTCATTCTTTAATTGTTGAGTAAATTGTGAGATCTACTTTGTGAGTTGTGTATTTGTCTACAGATCTATGTGCTCAAATTTACATGGTATTAGAGCCTCGTTGGACAAGACTCCTCTCCTCCTCAGATCTCTAGCCGGATCATTTTTTTGGCAAATTGCTCTTTCCAGTACTGCACCAGAAGCGGAGAATTTACCACTTAATATCCCAAGTTAGGAAATTGTTGATAAAGCTTGCTTGATCAACTATGCTGGGTGTGAAGGAAATTCCAAAAGTGCAGACTGTCGACCTTACTTTGTATGTTTGATTGTGTGACAGGTTATCAGCTTTTCTTACAGCATTCACTACAAGCAGCCCTTTATTCTCATTGCATTCGCTGCAGCAGCTCAGTTCTTCCTACTACATTCGAAATGGCTCATCAAATAGAGCCTCTCACTCCCTTCAACTATCACCAGTGGAAGGCAGACATGGTGGTAATGCTCCGCACCAAAGGGCTCTTCAGACTCATAGAAGAAGCAAAGGAAGAGCCAGATTCAGATAAAGACAAAGCTAAGTACATGATCAGGCTTGATGAAGCCCATGGACATTTGCTCACCTCAGTCTCTAAAGATCTTTGGTTCCACATCCTATAATTGAAGACTCCCAAGTTGGTTTGGGACAAGCTTGCCTCCCTATTTGATAAGCATGATGAGATGAGGATCCATCAGCTAGAAAATGATCTGATTACTCTCAATCCATCCAATTTCGAATCTCTGAATGAATTCTTCACAAAGTTCAAGAACAAGATATATTTGTTGAAGCAATGCAAAGTGGAGAAGGATGAAGATCAGCTCATTCTTTCTATTCTCATAAAGCTCAATGCAAACTACTCAGTCTTTGTATCCACCTTCCAAACAGTAAGGCTCACTACTCCAAATTGGAATATGCCCACTCTTAATGCTTTCATCCAATCTCTTTTTCTGAGAATGATAAATTAATCCAAATGGGGATCATTCAATCTCCCAAAGATCTAGATCTAGTTGCAAGAGGAGATAAGGTAGCGAATGACAAAGGGAAGCAAAGAGATGAGTCCCCTGTGAAGAAAGAGCAGTCAAAAGAACCTTCAAGTTCAAAGAGAAGCAAAAAGAATGGCAAAGGCAAGGTCCTCTGCTCTTACTGTGGAAGGGGCTTCCATTCAGAAAGCTCCTATATGAGAAGACAACTTGATGAAATGGCTCTTCTTTTGAAAAAGCACAACATTTCTGTACCTGCTAGTGCAAGGAAGGATGACTCTGAAGAAGAATAAGAAGAATACCAAAGGAAAGGACATGCACTGAAGGCTTGCTGCACATCAGCACCTGTCTTCCTCATTGATTCTGGAGCTTCCAACCATATGGCTGCATCCAGAGAATCATTATCTTCTTTTCAATCCTTTGATGGTCCTAGTATTCAGATGGGCAATAGCAGTAAAATCAAAACAAAGGGGAAGGGCTCTATCCAACTTGAACATGGAAGGTTCAAAGATGTGCTATTTGTTCCCTCCCTAGATTCAAACCTTTTATCTGTCTATTAGATGACCCATACTGGATCTCCAAAGCAAGTGATCTTTGGTATTGACTCAGTGTAGATCACAGATATCTCTACTGGGAGCATCATAGCAAAGGGTACTGCAAATCATGCTTCAAAAGAATATGAGTTCTCACATTTCATGCCTCCTTCATAACTAGTGCACTCTCAGCAGCCACCTGCAAGGGAAGGTAAAATCATTGCATCTACTTCTTTTACAGCTTCTACTAGTATTGTAGATCCATCTATATCAATTTATGACCTTGAGATTCAGGGTGACTCAGATATAGATTCAGTCCCTACTTCCAAACTGGAAGCTAAGAAGATGATTGGAAACTCACCTGACACTCAGAAAGGAAAGACTCTTGCGCTATGTCATGCTATCTTACCTCCTTCAGGGAGATGCAATAGACTTCCTGTAAGATGCTATATGGCAAGGGCTCAGTCTTGCTACATTCAGAAGAATGGATATGATCATACACCTCTTCATTCAGCAAGAGACAAAGGTTACATTCCTCCTTCCTCCCATCATCATTTTTGGAGAAGAAGGAGAAGTCTACATGCCAGGCCCCAGAATACCTATGCACAACACACCATGCATGATGCTTCACTACTTCACAGAGATGAAGATTGCAACAACATATTTTCAAGTTTCTCAAACTTGAGACATGATTCTACCTGCTTAGCTAGAGGGAGGGCTTTTTCCCATGTGGTTTTTGTCCCAGCTCCTTGTATTAAGCAGTTACTTTATTTTACTTGATGTAATGGGTGACCTATGGTCTTAGTTACCAGGGCCCACAGTTTGTCCAAGTTAGCATTCAGGGGGGGTGTTAGGATTATTAATCCTCCCTTGTCCAAATTTGGTCATATGTCTAAATTGGGAGTCATGTCTAAATCGAGAGTCCATCTAGTGTATTTATAGTCATTAACACCATTGGGTCCACTTGACCTAATTGGGGCACATGTTTCAGTTACTAAAGTGTGACGAACACTAATTGAGGCTCACTTCCACTGATTGCACTTGATTGCATCAGTTTAAGAGCCTCCTAGACCAATCCCTACAATTTAGGAAGCCACTGGGAGTGCCAAAACCAACCAGGGTCAGTTCACTTCAGTTAATGACTAGTCAAGCTAAGTTAGGAGTCAGTTATATTTAGTTCTAGTCCTCTACATTCAGTTAGTGCTAGGTTTACTTGACTGCACTCATGTGGGGCACATTTCTCACCTACCACAGTCAGTTAACCTTAGTCAACATTGAATCTAACACTTGAGTTGTGTTTTAGAGCTCCGATGAACTCCGGTTATGGTTTAGACAAGGTCAGTTAACTACTGAGTCCTCTGATAGTGATTTAGACAAGATCTTGGTTACCTACAGTCAAGTAGAGTCTAATCAATTCGAACTTCCTCATGTGGATTCGAATTGCTTGTGGCTATTAAAGCCATTTTACTTCATTGTAATTATCTATCTAATTAATTTTTTATTAATGAAAGCATTCACAGCTACAAGCCATTTTTGCATTGTTTCATTCTTCAATTGCTGAGTAAATTGTGAGATCTACTTTGTGAGTTGTGTATTTGTCTACAGATCTATGTGCTCAAATTTACATGTGTGAAATCATTCACATTTTTTTGTCTTCCCCACGATTTTGGAGCTCTTGGCATTCACCATTCTTGTTCTTTGTTGTGTTCTTCATTTTTCCTAGGGCTGGGAAGTGTTTTTGTTAACGTTTAGTGGTTGGGATCACTCCTGGGCATTTTTGTGTTGTTTCCACCTCTCCACGGTTGGGGAATTTCGTGCTCAGAGTTGCATAGCCAATGGGGGGAACAGAGCCACAAATTTTGGGGGGCGATTGAGTTCTTTTTGGCCACGTTAGGGCCATAAACGAATATGGAATTCGAATTGATGCTAAGGGGGTTGTTTTACCCATCTGCAAATTTGTTTTGGGCTCCCAAGTCGATTTTCATCAATCCTAGATCTGGAAATTGTTGTGTATGCCTCTGTTGTTTTGGTTGAACTATTTTTGGAGTGGAAATGGGTTCTTAGCATGCCTGATAAGCCTAGTGCGTGAAAGAGCCTCATAGACATAGCTAGAGGGTTGGTTTTCTTCTTTACAACCCCTGAATAACACTGGAATGGAAGGCATAGCCCGAGGGACTGTGTAGCAGAGAAGGGGATGCTTCCTTATGTTGGGTGTGTGTGTGAATGTTTTAGAAGTTAGGCTAGTTCTGGTGCAGGTGTCCATAGCTCTTGAATTGAGCTCACTAGCTTAGCATCCAACCTTTCCAACTCCCTGTTAGCTTGATAAACCCAACTGTGTTGGCTTGGCTAAGTTTTATGTATCCTTAGCTATGTGTGAGTCTGTTAGTGTTTCCCTTATTCCTTGTGGAATCATGCCCAGCTCAGGGGTGGAAGTGTCGCTGAGTGATTGATGAGCACACTGGCCTTTGGTTGGGTGGAACGTTGTGGTGACGTAGCTAGTTGCGGGACGAGCTTATTCTAAGATAAGTATTCTTGTGTTTAAATCCTTGCAACTGTGTTTGCTTTTTAAATCCATATGAACATGCTAAATGCTATGAATGAATGAGATTTCTTCCATTGTTTGATAATCATTTATGCATCTGTGTATGTTTAAGTTCAATGCACTTTATTTTATGTTCATGGGGCTAGATTTCCTGGAATGTTAGTTGTTAGTCGCATCCTCTCCGTCGAGTAAGGGTTGGGGACGTGACATCATCCATCTAGCTTGCCTAGCATTTAGAGTTGGTTGATTAAACAAGTATTTCGGACCACAATGGTCTACCCTTAGATCAAATTTTATGCCCATTAAGTAATGCCTCCACATATTGAGAGCATGTACTATGGCTACAAGTTTTAAGTCATGAGTAGCATAGTTCTTCTCATGCTCCTTCAACTTTCTGGAATCATAGCATACCACGTGGTTGTATTGCATAAGAACTCCTCCAGTTCCCTAATTACATGCATCAATACACACCACAAAGTCTTTTTCTAGGTCTGCAATTTTCATAAGTGGTGCACTTGTAAGAAGATTCTTCAACTACTAGAATATTTCTTCACACCTTAGTGTCCATTCAAAATTTATACCCTTCTTTTGCAAAGAAGTGATTGAATGTGCAACCTTGGAGAATCCTTCAATGAATCTCCTGTAGTATCTTGCAAGTCCCATAAAAGATCTCATATCTGTCACATTTCTTGGAGTTGGCCAATTCATAATGGAATTCAATCTTCTCAGGGTCCACATATATTCCTTATCTAAGATAATGTGACCCAAATAATGAATTCTATCTTTATAAAAGTCACATTTGCTTAACTTTACATACATCTTATGCTCCCTTAGCAATTGAAATGTCAGTCTGAGATGTTCTTCATGCTCTTCCTCATTCTTAGAATAAATAATAATGTCATCAAGGAAAACGAGAACAAACTGGTCCAGATACTTGCTGAAAGCACTATTCATGAGACACGTAAATGTAGCTGGTGCATTCGTGATACTAAATGGTACCACTACAAACTCATAATGTCCATACCTTGTTTTGAAGGTTGTATTATGAATATCTTTATCTTTTATTCTTACTTGATGGTAACTAGACTTCAATTCAATATTGGAAAATACCTTTGCTCCTCTCATTTGATAAAAAAAGTCATCGAGTCGAGGTAAAGGGTATTTACTCTTCACAGTAACCTTGTTCAACTATCTGTAATCAATACATAACATTAGTGTACCATATTTATTTTTCATAAACAGAACAGGTGCTTCCCAAGGGGACACACTTGGCCTGATATACTTATTTTCCAACAACTCCTGTAGTTGCATCTTCATCTCTAGAAACTATGGTGTGATCATCCTGTAGGGTGTCTTGGACACTGGTGCTGCTCCAGGAATAAGGTCAATTGTAAAGTCAATGTCTCTCTTTGGAGGAATTCTTGGAATTTCATCAGGAAAAACATCCCTGAATTCCTTCAATACATGAAAGTCCTCCAACCTAGGAGTTTCATTCTCTGCTGCCTCCAAAACATGGGTTGCATACAACCTACATCCTTTCCTACAGAACTTCTTCAACCGCATTGCTGAAATATGCCTAATAGAAATCTCCTTTGGAATGCCTCTTATAATCCTTGGGTTTCCTTCTTCATCCATGCATTCAAAAGTCTTGTTGTAACAGTCAAGATTAACTCTGTGTGCTTCTAACCAGTCCATTCCAATGTGAATATTATAGGAACCAAGTGGTAGAACATTCATATCTGCATAAGTGACTAACCCATCCATGACAAATGGACATCTTTCTACCACTTCACTAACTTTTCTCTTGGTTCTAGTGGCTAGTTGAACTAACTATGATTTTCTATGCTTTAACTTCTTAAAAGCACAATTCTCAACAAATATAGGAGTAATATAACTGTGCTTAGATCCAGGATTAATCAAAACATAAACAGATTGTTCAAACATCTTACCTTCAACTTCAACCACAGTTGACTGATGATCTTCCTCGTGGTCTTCTAGCGCTGGATAAATTTTAGGGACGGTCCTTGCTACTTGAACCACAGTTTCTACTCCTTGAATGTTGTGAGCTTGACTTACATACCCATTCTCAAGTGGACAGTTCTTGCGCATATGGTTTTCTCCACTTCTCCAACATTAGAGAGGTTCTATGATCTCTTTTGGATCTCTTAGCCGATATTCCATCACTCTGGTTGGATTAGTCACAGCTTGTGATGGCCACCTTTGCTGATTTCAAAAGTGAGAAGTTTTGAAACCTTTATTCCTTTGGTCAAACTTTTCATTCTTATTGTCCTTTCATGCCTTATTGTAATCAGGTTTTCCTTTGTTTTGATCATAGCAATACTTGGCCTTCCTTATGGCCTCTTCTAGAGTTTTAGGTTTATCAAACTCAATCCTTTCTTTATAATACTGAGGTAGCCCACTTAGAAAATGTTGAATTTTCGCTTTATCATCCATGATGTACTTGACATACCTCAGCAACTCCAAGAAGTTTTTTGCATATTCTTCCATGGTCAGCTACCCCAATTTTAGCTCATGGATTTTTTTAATCTTATCATCATAGTTCCCGTCAGAGAGGTACTTATGCTTAAAATAATTCTTGAACTGCTTCCACACGATCTTTCTTTCATTAATATTCTTCACTTTCCTGAGGTGCTCCCACCATATAGATGCTATTCCATTCATATTGAAGATGGATACCCTAGCAATCATATTTCCTGAATAGTCTTGGACTTGGAAATATTTCTTCATCCAAAGAAGCCAAGCTTAAGCTTCTTGACCGACCTTTACCTCACCATTAAAGGTAGGAGGACTTTCCTTCTTAAATTCATTATGTGAACTATTCTAGTAACGCCTCATCCTCTTATTCCTGTGAGATGAAGAGCTTGAAACCCCAATGGATATTTCAGAGTCTAATGATCGACTAGAAGACCTTTTTCTTCTTCTGGAACCGCTCCTACTTCCTTATGGATTTATTGCTTGATGCCCAGAGTTCATCTGCCTTTGGATGTCTTTCAAACTCTGCAACATGGATGCATTCAGCTGATTCTTCTCTTCCCGAGCTTTAATAATTCTCTCATTGTATTCTCTGTAACTTTGCATTTCCACCCATAGGATTTTCATGGTGGCTGCAATATCTGGGGAAGTGACTTGATATCTTCTTTTGTTGGAATTTGTTTCAGCATTTCCAACCCGAATGTTTTCCCCCATGGCATCTGCTTGGTGCCCATAGGGATCATGTGCATCATTCATGCTGCAGGTTCTCATGGCCGAGCCACAAACCAACTCTTCCAAACTACACGATGACTCTATAAAATGTGTTAATAAACACCATTGTTACCTGCGTGATAATCTCAACATTCAACCAATCACGTTGAGTTGTGAAAATGGGAACTAATCACCACGGAGGAGATTTAAGATCAACAAACGAGGTTGATCCTTAAGCTAATCAACAACTGACAGCAATTTCGCTGGGAGAACTAGCGCGAGCAAAGACAATTTTGTTGTGCGTTATAGGAAACATGTGTAAATGATGTGTCCCCTCCCCATTAGATATCACGCTTGAAGATTGGAGGTATGAAAGTCACTTTATGGAGCGTGATGGTTTAAAAGGGACCACATATTTCAACGGTCAAGATTTGGGCGAAGAAAGATCAATGGTTATCAGTTTATTTCTCTAATTAACTAGTAGGTAAGTTAGTAGCAGAGGTTGGGTGTGAAATATTTATGTAACCGGGTTCATCATCAATTGAAGTCCGCTCTTTATTAAGCACTTCCTGGGACATTGGCCAAGTTAGTTAGATTTAGCGGTTTAGCACTTTGTCTTTTCGCAGCTTTCTTTTTGCAACTATTTAACTTGGCCCATCCATGCCCAATGTTGTAACCAATAGCTCTAATACCACACTGTAGTGTCCCCACTACTCTATCACTGTTGGGATATACCACGATGTCATGAACCCGGTGCCCATACACCTAAGTGAAATGGGGAATTATTTAAAACTTTCTATTTATTTCTCCTTAGCATAGTCATGGGTCATATACATCCTTCAACATTCATGCTTAAGAATAAACATCATTGTAACAGTCATTCCTCCCTCGATAGATCCATTATGTGACAGGAAAGAACATTTTCCACACTAAACCTGTCCTTTTTGTACTCCTCCTTCTACATTCCCTATTCTTCCTTCCACTGTGGAATTGAGAACCAGAAACATAACGTGTGACAGAATCATTCAAACCACGTTCCACCTTCCATCCTTTCACCTTCCACCTTTTCGCTGCGGAACTCGGGGATCAGAAAACTCAATATTCGACGGATTCGTTTAATGACTTTCTTCCTTCCTCCTTCCGTCCTTCCACCTTCCACACTTCGCGGGTGGATCTCGGAGGAAAACCCACTTTTCACCTTATCCTTTTTCTCATTTTCTGCTTCTCGCCTTCTACCTTCTGCAAGTGTGTTTCTAGGTGCGGGAAAACACACTTTTTCCTTAGAACTTTCGGTTCTTTCTCTGTTTTTGGCATCCATAGGAATATTCCAGGGTGCAAAAAACCCAACATTCTTCCTTGTTCAACTTCTCTCTTCTGCCTCTCTCCTTCCACCTTCCGCAGACGAATTCCAGGGTGCGGAAATGCTTAAGTGAGATTCCTTCTGACTCTGTAACCAGGCTTCTAGAGTCCATGATCATAAACAAAATGCATTGAAACATACAAGGCATATATAGATGCAAATGTAGGAACATTTAACAGCAATAAACTCTATTGAAATTATTAACAAGCATTCATCATATTCAACATATTCACAAACAAACACATTGCAGAAATAACACAACATAATACTTATCTTTGAACATGAAGTTATCCCGCAACTAGCTATGTCATTGTAACGTTCCACCTAACCATAGGCCAGCTGTGTTCATTAATCTCTCAACACAACTGCCACCCCTAAAATGGGCATGAATTCCACAAGGAACTAGGGAACAACAAACTCACACAGAGCCAGATCATACCACACACAGTCAAGCCAACCTTTAGTTGGGTTTATCGGACTGTCCAGCCAGGCCAACACACAGTTGGGTTTATCAGGCTGCAGACAATCAAGCCAAACACTGCTGGGTTTATCAGGGTACATAACCAAGCTAGCTAACAATTGGGTTTATTAGACTGCTCAGATTCAAGCCAACATTCATAATAAGGACTAGCCAAGCCAACAGATAGGTTTACCATGCTACTCAGCCAAGCCATCATTCACAGTTGGATTTATTAGGCTGTCTATCCAAGGATCACACATGTCCAAATGCACAACAAGACATAGCCAAGCCAACTACCAGTTGGGTTTATCAGGATGCTCATGTAAGCCAATTTTTGTTTGGTTTTATCAGCTCTACTCGGCCAAGCCAATTTACAATTTGGTTTATCACGCTGTCAGCCAAGCCAATCTATGTTTGGGTTTATCATGGGTAAGGAAGTGGAAAGAAAGAATGGATAATATAGTGGCTCATTCAAGAACTAGGGACACCTCCATAAGATCTATCTGGCCCGGTATTCACAATACCTACACACCCAACACAAGGAAGCATCCCCTTCTCTGCTCCACAGTCCCTCGGGCTATGTCTTCCCTTCCAGTGCTCTTCAAGGTGTGCATAGAAAAATCACCAGCCACTCTTATCTTTTTGTGAGGTTCCTCTATGCATCAGGTTTGTCAATCCCATTTGACATCTCTTCCACTCCTAAGTCTTGCATACAGTTCAAACCCAAACCAGGGTGCACATCACAACAAACCACAGGATGACTCAACAACATATGGATACCCACTGTAACACAGATGACCAGGTTTGCATACCACTTTGTAACACAAAGAAACATGGTTTCATACCACTCTCTTTATCATAATAACACTCTAACCCATCAACCAAGGTCTTGGCAAAGGAAAATACTTGTAGAAACTCTGCGTGAGCAAAAACACTCTCTGAGACTTAGGATGATGAACAACCCAGAATGAGAATTTCCACTCAATGTTGAAGCAAAAGGAGGGCATATGATGAATGATAGGGATGTGAACTATAGAGTGTGTTGGACAAAATAAAGGATTGGTAAAACATGGCTACTAAAGTGGCTTTATGATTTGAATTTGAATGTATTGTAAGGAGAGAATTGATGTTGAATACACATTGATGCTACTAAAAAATCGTATCATGGTGACAATATGGACTACTAAAGTAACCCAAATGAATCTACTACTTTTATTGTTGAAAATGTTGTCGAAATGAAGGTGTGAAATGGAAAAGCAATCCAACAATTATATGAAAAATAATCTATGTGGGAGGGAAGCCTCCAAGGAACCATATCGATAGAGAAGGAGAGTTGGGTGGGAGAGTGGTCTCTAATGAGTTGGTGTGAGAAAGAGAATGAGAGTTTGGTGTGAGAACATAGATCAAAGTAACAACTTGAGAAAGAGAATGAGAGTTGGGTGGTACAATGGAAATAAAAGGAAGCAATATGGATCTAAGTCAAAGTATAGTCAATGTGGGCATGGATCCAAGAAAACCCAATATGAAGAGTTTGTTGGGTGGAATGAATATCCAGATAACTAGTTTAATGGAAGAGTGGTTGGGGTAAAGGAAAAAACTGAAAGAACCCAAAGCCTTAAAAATATAAGTGGCGACAAATCTAAAACTAGACAAGTGTTTCTAATAGCTATTGGATGGAAGGAAAAACCTTAAGTAACCCAATACTAGATGTCAAATGGATCAAGGTGGTTATGAAGCAAAGAGACCAGATTCCTAGAATGGAACATGGCTACTTGAAAATCACATTGAGCATCTAAGGTAGGTTGATTGTTGGATTTGTAAGAATACTAGAGAGAAACTGTCAATGCATGCCTTGCTAAAGTAAGTAGAACATTAAGAATGTACCAAAAATGCAAAAAATCATAGTAACATAAAACTTAGACTTTAGGATAGTGCGATTTGCTTCTTATAAGACATTCTCAAGCTATGTAGTGTTTCCACTGGAGATGCTATAAATAAACATGAAATACAATTGTTCCTTCGATGAATTTTGTGAACAAATACTCTGATTACTAGATCAGTGATCAAATTTGAAGGGTGGGTCTTGATTTTAATTTGAAGGGTATATATTATTTGAGCCATTCACAAATGAAGGGTAATATAAATAATTATACTTCAATTGACAAGTATAAATTAACTAAACCCTTCACAATTAACATAAGAATAAGATATCGAATTTAGTAATAGATAATCAATCCAAGTCAAGATAGAAATCAAGTTTCTTTTCTCATGTAACATAAACTTTTATTGCATAAACTTAAAAAATGTGTTAGTGTTGAAAGTGGTTCCTGTGAAATTCAAACTAGAGAGAGTGCAACCATCCAAGTTTGAAATATGTAAGAGTGACAACCCTTGGACTCCTAACTAATACATAAAACCCCCAAAAAATGGTAACCACTTTCTATGGTACTAGGTAAAGTACTAGAGCCACTTTCTATGGTACTAGGTAAAGTAGGAGCTCAATGACAAAATTTGTCATTTGATCATATTCAGCGAACTATCTTCTTTAAGACAAATAACTACATGCACACAAATAAGAAGAAAACTATATAATTTCATGCAAAGCTCAATGACGAAATTTGTCATTTGATCATATTCAACGAACTATCTCCTTTAAGATAAATAACTACATGCACACAAATAAGAAGAAAACTATATAATTTCATGCATACCTAATATAACTTTTTGGCATTTTGATCTAATCACTGCAAACGAGCTCATATTGCATGGACTAGCTTACATCGGGCCTCCATTTGCACATTAACCTAACTTCCTAAGACTTATGAATCATGATTTTTTCGAATTCCAATATTTTGGATAGTAAGTCTAAGTTTTGAAGGTCAATTGATGTTCGGGTTCATGCAGGCTTGTAATGTGTTTTCTATTTGTGTCAAAAAAATTCAATGATATTAGAAAACTTTATAACTTATGAATTTAAACACATTAAGAAATGTATATGGATGAAAAATTTAATATCTTACCCCTCTTTTAGAATGTTATTATGTCCCCGCCGGACGGGATATATATGAATAGCTTAAGGCGATTATTTGAAGTAATTTGTTGCAACTTTAACAAAATCATATAATTTTTGCTATAGTTTGTATTAATTTTTTTTTGGGAATTATTTAAATACTGATTTATCTTGCTTTTTATTGGTTTATATAGGTGACGTAGGCGTGGGACTTTGTGCCCCAAGACCCGGTGGCGAGCTTACGTAATCATAAAATGCTGGATAGAGTGTTGTTACAGCATTAGTTATTATTTTAATATATGGATGAAATGGCTCTCGTCATGAATTAACAGCTTCTGCGCCACAAAATTATGAGGTTGGTTTCTCAAGGTAATGACCTATGACATCTGACAACAATAATTCCTGTACTCTCTTACCACACTCCTTTTTAAGGCAATTGTTATATAAACTAGCAATGCGTTTGAATCCTTTTTAACGGAATTGCAAGTACAGGGACCTTGATATGGTGATGTAAGTATCTCTGCCTTTATTATAATTTAGTTTTGACAGAATACAACTGCCTTGGAAATTTTTTTGGATACACTCTAAGAACTTTGGTAAATATTTAACAATCAGAAATTTGGAAGTTATGCAGAATAATTTGACAATTGGTGATCCAATCCCATATAGTAATTAAGGAGTAGCGTCACGTCTGTTGTTGCTATCGCATTTTTTAGGCAGAAGTCAAGGATTTTGAAGAGCGATTTGTCCTCAATTGATTGGAATGGATTTTTCGGGGTGGAGATGATATGAGTAAGGGCGGTCATCTACAAATATAAATTTTTGGAGATCCCTTCCAAGCAAAGACAGGTCCTTCACGTCGCCGCAGACTCCTTCAACTTTCTTGCAATGGCTTCTGGACAGGCGATGGGTGGGCGAAATTATATTTCTGTGGTTATGAATGTCACTGTTGTAACTAGTGGCGGGCAATGAATCTAACAGCCCGTCCACCACAGCGTCTGCATATTCTTTGTTTGTTGCCCCGTACAACCCCGTGCTGCCCAATTGCTACAACAATTCATCCACCCCCGGCCTTTTCAACACGTAATATTGTTTCTGGAAAGCCATAAGATTTATGATAAAATGATGGCCAACTGGCATGGGCGTCTCGCTCGAATGCACCAGCGTTCCGTCTAAATCTAACACCAGTGTTTTTCTTGTTTGATTCAATCCCACCACCGGAGGTAAAACGCCATTCTGTTTTGTTTCTTTTTCTTGGACGCATATTGCATTGCAATCGCAGTTTAAATGCTCCAATCCCATTTCTATTAAAGTAAAGAACAGAGGCCCAGTGATATAACCAGTAAAACTATATACTAGATCACAGGAAGCACCAGAAATGGAGATTAAATTAATAAAACAACCCGATAGAGTATACAATATTAGTAAAATCGGATAGAGAAGATGATGTAAAACATGTAATGAAAAAAATGTTTACTTATTTATAATAAAAATTTGGACCGAGAGGAGAACGACCATTGGGAACCGACGCTATAGGTTCGATTCGTCACCACACATGGTTTTCCTCTATTCTCTTTTTCGAGGAATGCTCATTAATGGCCTACATCATCAACCGTTTTAGTGTGAATGTAATTTTAACCTTTGATTACCGAAATGTACGCAAGTGCAAGAGGAAGTTAATGAGAAGTAAATATGGAAATCAAATACCAGTGTAAATAAGATTATTATAATTATTGCAAATGCATATATGTATTTATTAAGCTTTGAAGTGATGAAATCATTCACACCATCCAATTTTGGGGGGAAATTGTATTATGCACTAAAATAGATAGATAGTAAATAATGAAATATCTCGATTCTAGGACTAACCTAGCTTGCTATAATATAGTAGACCGTGAAGCAAAGATACTAAGGTAAGGAAAGAATCCATGGGAATGCCAGTTAAATTGACTAGGGATTAGATTGACTATGACTAAGTGAACTGGGAAGTGGCACATAATAAGATTTTAATGGTGCATTGATGGAGGAGCAAGACTTTAATTTTGAATTAAAGAACCATCTGCCCACTTAAAATTGTACAAAGATGAATACACAAAAAAAAATTGTACAAATATGAACAACATCCTACACTCGCACTGGATCAATTTACACAAAAAAGTAGGATGAGAAGAACTATTATGTCATCGTACTCGGCATTAGACAAGCCGGCGGGCAACAATATATACAAATCCTATGGCTCCCCAGCTGAACGGATGGGCGGCATGGCGGATCGGCATGGTGATATGACTTGTATGATTTGCACGCGATGAAGGCCACAAGCAATGGGCTCTTCATCCATTTTTCCAGATTCTTGACTATAAAACTTATAGAAATCGTTTTCTGAGCGCTGTGGTAGATGCTGCAGGCGAACCAAAACCAACTTCAACTAAAAATTTGGAATACCTCGTCAGTCGTGTGGGCTAGACCATCGATCTTTCACATGCTGTGAATTGTGTAGCCTTTCCAAACCAGACCATACATCATTGTACCGAACTTTTAAAACTTTTAGGTGGCGATGCACTTCTATCATAGTTTTTAAATGGATCAAAATATTAAAAACAAATTAAGGTGTTTTAGTATCTGAACATTTAAATTAAAGAATTGAAATAAATAGATAATGTTATTCCAAGAAATTTCATAGATATACAGATTTGTCATTTGTATTATATATAAAATATATATCACATTTTAAATCATTATATTAAATATAAAATTAAAAAATATATATATATATATTATAAGCAAACACTAAAACTCATATGTAAGTATGAGTTTACTATATGTGAATGTTATACATGTGTTACTAAAATAACTCACTAAAGTTAAGGAATAAATAAAAATTCAATAAAAAAAACAAATGACATTATTAACAATTTTTCACAAAGAATAATAAAATCAAATACATAAAACCCACCCACATATGCCTCCACCATTTATAGTTAAATGGTTTTGTCAAATCAATGACATCAAGGAAACTATTGTAAGAGATAAGATCCACCTGTTAGCTTAGTGTCATGTTCAAGGGGCATTTAATGGTGCAAATTCTCATTCGGTGGTTTCTCTATTGGTTTAGGTTAGGTGATGTTTGCTTGGGGTCTTGTGCCCCAAGACCTAGCTGCGAGCTCTGATCAACAAAGTATAAATTCAGTCTGCAGAGCAGGTGATGGGAGATGTGCGGGCTTAGGTTTGCTGAAACCTCCATTACTAAGTTATTATTATTAAAATTAATGTTCTGGACAACCTCTTTCGAATCACAGTCTTTTAGATGCCACTGACTCTTTACGATGACCTGCATTAACTCACCGAGTATTTTTAAATGCCACACATCTATTGCTCTCGTTGTCTTAGATTCCAACCCTCTTAAACCTTCCCTCAAATTCCTTCTATCCATGCCTGGTATACACGGTTTGATCTCCTCCTACCTTCAAACCAAATCGACGGTTCTTGTTTTTCATCGATTGCCGTAAAAAAATGCTTTTCTTTATTCAAATCTCATTTAAACTCTGAGAGATTCCCAAATTTTTTTTTGCTCATCATTTTTCCCCTTGAGGGTTATCTAGTTCGTGTGTGCACAACACAATTATTCTGCATCCATGGCTGAAAAAATCTAAGAAGCATGTCGGATAGTCCTCTACGTTCCAAGTATTTTTGAAACTCAGCTATTTTGCAATGGTCTTAATTTTCACAGGTCATTTTACAGTCTCTAATGTAGTTTAGAACTTCAAGCGGCTAACGCTTCTTAGAAGGAAGATGTGGACCATTGTGCTGGATCGGAATGCTCACGTATCATCTGAATTGCTTTCCATTCATGAACACTAAGGGGGATGAAGCTTATTGTTCATTCTATTCCCTGTAGATAGCCTTTTGACATGATATATAATATAATATAGAAGGCCCTACAAATCATTGAGCAAAAATGCGAGCATATATTATCCATGTATGTTGTTCAGATACTGAGATCAATGTTCACAGGTGGTTTATGAGTTTCACGATGTTTCATTGTATCGGGTGGAAGAATTTATGCTCGGAGACAATTTAACTCAACCACAAGATAAAGAGGGCCGGAGTGAGGGAAAAGGCACACTCAACGTGCCTCTTATGCACCTTTTTATAATAGAATCCGATCGTTTTTTTTAATCTAATTATGAAACATTTGAGAAGTCCATGACGTTCTTTGTTACTTTTCTGGCAGTGTAGTTTAAGGCTTTAAGTGGCTAATGCTTCTTATAAGGAAGAGCTGGAGCTTGGAGCTGATCCATTATAAGATTAGTTATTTTCTTCCTTTTTGGATTTAAAATGGGAAAAAATGTTAAATCTTCGTTGAAGAAGTGCAAATTTGGCAGTTTTTTTAATTGCAGGCATGGTATATTGGCTATGTGTATATCTGGATTTTGAACGTTTCCTTTTTAGTTATTATTTTGGGCATGTTATATCTCGATTTTGAAAATAATTTATCATAAAGAAAAACAAAAAAGTCCATCCAACTTTATCACAAGTTTTAAATCCCAATACATTTGGATCTTAAATGTTTTCATTGTGATTTTTGGTTAAACTGTAAAGAAAATGAGTCACTGTTTTGTCGCAAGATTTAGTATTTCAAATGGTTCGGTTATCATTTTGTTGATTCTGAATTAAAGAAGATTATATTTGTGCAAAGAAATTACCAGAAATTGTCTGTGGCTCGCTTCAATCTTATATCATTGATAATATTTTTTTATCAATTGTTCCTCTATGTGTGTGCTTTCTGCATAATTATCCATCGTGGTCTTTTTAGACTTGTGCATTGCGGATAAAAGAGGGATTAAGCCACATCTTTAGGGAAATTTACTCTTTTTCTTCTTTCGATTTATTTTGCATCTGACCTCAAGCTATTTGGAAATCCTCATATAACGACAACTTTCTCATCAGTTCTTTTCAATTATTTTAGCTTGAATGAAATGGTCTAGTTGGATACATAAAATCAATGCTTCCACTTATTTCGAAGCTGATCTGCAACCGTTTTGACCATCACTGATTGAGTCTAATCCCTGGTGATTTCTCAAGAAGTATGAGATTCATATTACTGTTATAGTTCAAAATTAGATGCAGGTTAACATTCTTATTTGGCTGGAAAAAAAATAGATTCTATTTCACATTTACTTTTATTTGTTTATATCTTAAATTTATGAAATATTTTTTTCTTACAGTAAAAAAAATGTAAAAATAAATAGAACTCTCGAATTAATTAAGGAATGATAAAATTTAAATTAATGTAAAATTAACTTGCAGAGAATTTTTAAGAGGAAGGATAATAAAATAAAAGTTGACTTTGTAAAAGATACAAGAGTTCGGCTTTAATTCCAAATTTACATTTCCTTCTCATTGCCATTCCACGATGTGTTGAATGGTCTCTCAAATGCTATGAATCCGTGAAATTTAATATCCTCTTCACTCCACTTTTCGGGGCTTATATACTAAAACAAAGATCTAAGGTTGGTGAAATATGATGAAAATGTATACTATTGAATATTGGTGAAATGAAGATGAAAATGTAGGCAAAACAAACATTTATATAAGTTTTTAATTGGAATGTACTAGATGCAAGAAAAATTACTGTAGTTCCAGTCATTAGTTTTTTTTTTGTTCTGTCATTGTCGTGGTCTTTTAGGATTCTAACATTATTGTTTTTAGGGCATTTCGAGATTGAAAAGTAAAGCCTTCAAAAATTATAATGTAAATGTGAAATGCAGGTTTAACTTGAAGCATTTTAATGGTAGCATCCATCTTAATATTCATTTACCGAGTGGATTTATATATTTGATCTTATAACTGCTTCCTTTGAGTAGATCAAAGATAAAAACTGAGTATTTCAAAGCTAAAATATCAACATACCCACTTTCAAAAATAAATAATATTAAGAAGTTATAATATTTATATAATTTTAATTTTAAAATATTATATAAGTATATTTTGTAAATATTGTAATATACGTTTAGTCACTAGATAATTAAAAAAAATAAGAAATAAAGTTTAGATATTTTAAAATAGATAAGATTTACAAAACTATTTATAAACTATAAAAGTTATTAATAATAATAATATAATTACTAATATTAATTTAATAAAAATAATATTAAATATTGTATTTAATTAATATTAATTTAATAAATTTAATATTAAATATTATATTTAAATTATATTTAATTTAATAATGTGTTTGAATTCATAAATATGAAAAGATTAATGTAATTAATATAATGAAATTAATATGATATAAAAAATATTAAAATGTAATAACTTAATTAATAATAATGTAATATTAATAATTTATTTAATCATATAATTAATATGTAATATTGTTAATAATGTAATTAATAATGATAATACTAATATTAATAATGATATTGATAATATTAAAAAACATTATATTAAATATTAATAATAGTAAACATATTAATATTAATATTAATAATTATAATATTATTAATAAATAAATAATTTTAATATTAATGTTAACCATTATAATAATATTTGTTATTAATATTAATATTATTGCAATGTATATTTATATATATTAATATTAATGTTTTTAATAGTATTAAAATGGTTATTAAATAACGTGTAATCTATGTAATGTATTTTAACATTACAATGTAATTCTATATATTAAGCAAAATATTATATAATAATATCTATGATATTAATCATATTGACATTAATTTTAATAATTAAGAATAATATTTATCAAAACTTTAATATTAAAGTGGATTAAATTGATATGCATTGAATTCCACAATCAATTATAAATTAAAATAAAAGTTGAATAATGACCATTTCTTTTTGTATGGTTTGTTTTGTCCTCATTGGAGTGGATTAAGCAAATAGGTTGTCCTTCACTCAAGTATAAATGAAGTAGAATAGAAATATATATATTTTTGTGTTTTTACTCAATTTTATAACATTTTGAAATAAATTCATATTAAATTTTACAACTTATTATTGAAGAGATTATGATAAAAAGAGCAACATTTATAAATTAAACTGAAAATTAATCTCAAATAAAAAATTAAAAAATTAAAGAAAAGGTGACCATAATAATAAAAAATAAAAAATGTATTATTACAATAAATAAACTAGCACAAATCTATCTTAATAAATAATATCAAATTTCTTAAAATGCAAAGAGTTTTTTTCAAATTAAAAAAATAGTCCCTATATGTTACCTATTATAATATTATACAAAACAAATAATAATAATAATATTTTTTTAAGATTTGAGATAAATTTCATGAGTTTTTCTTAGTTATTTGTAATGGCTTTGATAGGACACGTGCATATTACAACAAGAGCAGCCTAAATAAATTAAATAGAAAAAAATGACTTATGAAAAAATTCAAAAATAAGTGAACTTAATATAAAAAAACTTAAAAATGAGA
>LPNX010498833.1:0-14156 GCA_001517045.1 Pseudotsuga menziesii
AAAACCGTTATCTACAGTTAGATAACGAGATTATTAACTAGATTTGACTAACTAATAACTGAAATATTATTTACAAGTAATCCCGAAGGATTATTCAACAGCAACATGTATCTGTTTCTCTTCACATGTATCTTAAGCTTTTGTAAATGATGTTTTTGATTCAATTGAATAACAAAGACTGGTATTTTAAAAGCTTTTGTGACAACACAACTTGCTTCTAGTTTGCAAACCCTGATTTTCTAGTATTTTTTTGCAATCAAATTGTTGCGGTCTAGTAGATTGGCTCAATCTATTTGAATTACTTTGAGTTATCTAGTGTTAAGTATATTTGATTTGAAATTATGTTGACTTATTAATTGTTATTTGATAGAAAAAATAATTTTTAAATTTTTTTTTTGGAAAAAAGAATAATAGACTATTTTTTATTTATATAAATTTGTATATTATTATAATAATTATAGTCCATATTTTTTTGTTAATTTGGTGTAGTTTTAGTTATTGAGAGAAGATGTTGTTTGCTTAATTCAAATCCAAATTTCACTTTTTGTTATGTTTGTTATTTATGAGTCAAACATGAATAACCTTTTGAGGAGTTTACCATGTTTGTTGTTGATATGTTGATCTCTTTAGAGGTGAAGAGGGTATCATCTTTAAAATGAAGAGAAATGCCAAATGGATTTCCCTGAAAATATATATATTGAAGAAAAATTAAAGATATGTGTATGTGATATTACAAACCTTAATGTTTTTTTTTAGTTAAAGTGTTATACATGGAGGTTGAACATGTGAATCATATTGGAGTGTAAACTACATTAGTTTATGTATATGAGACAAAGTTGTTGAACTATTCTCATATGTGATATTACAAACCTCAAATGTTTTTTTTCTTTTTTGAGTTAAAGTGTTATACGTGGAGATTGAACATGCGAATCATATTGGAGTGTAAACTAGATTAGTTTATGTATATGAGACAAAGTTGTTGAACTAGTCTCACATATATGAGACAAAGTTGGTCACAAGGCATCACTAAGAACATAAGTTTTACTCATTTGGATGTTGACTTTGGAGTGCAATCCTCAAGTTGAGGTGACAACATCCTCTCCCACTTGGTGCTAACATTGTTGAAATTACCAATGTCATGCCTTGTAAGAGTGTATGTGTGTATCATAGCTTGTGGTAGTTGAGGATAAAGAATATTCAACATAGAGAGGGCAATACACAAAGGCTATCAAGTAATGTACATAGGGAAATACCCACTATGATAATAAAATGTATCAAGGTAATATTTTTTAAATAAAGCACATGTAGTGTGAAAATTTAAAATTGTAATAAGGCTTACTAGAAGGTTTCACTTACTATAACATTTCTTCTATATGAAGTACTTAGAAGGTTCCACCTACTATAAAGTTCCTTCTTTGGAAAGTACCCAAGAGGTTAGATGGAAATTATAAAAAGAAGTAGAAGCAATGGAAGGCGACGTCTTATGAAATATGTTGGATGAAATAGTTATAGCAACCATATAGGTCATGGAGTGATTTCTTCCAAAATTAATACTTATCCTCTTACCATTCCTTAAAGGTTATTTCCATATTCTTATGCTCATTTTTTATGTATTTGTGTTTATTTATTAATATTAAGGGTTCTATCTTATTTGTAATTATATTGTTGGATTAAGATACACGACATTTGATATGAGAGCACTTTCCAAGGCCAAAAATAGAGAATTTGTTTTCCTTCTATTTTGCAAGTTTTCAAAGGGAAAAAAGTGACCACGACTCTCAAATAATTTTATGAGTAGGAACTGATTGTAGATCTAAGTTCCTCTTGGAAAAATATGTGATTTTGGTAAAATATAGCTCAAATCGAAGTCCAGATGAAGGAAATATTATAATTTGAAATATGCCCTTTTTAAGGGCTTGTAGTAATAGTCATATGTCTTGCAAAAGGACATAACTTTTGACATGTAGATCATATTGCAACCAGATCAATGTCATTGGGTGGAGAATTTCCATGGCTTTAATATGACATTAAATATGATATATTTTCAATCAATATTGAGTGTGTTGCAACCATTATAGCTTTTTCTATCAAAGCTCCACAGAATTGAAGAATGAAAAGGTGGTTGATAAAAACTTTACAAGATATATATGTAGAGTTGGAAGCAACAAAGCAGATAAATTGTAAATTTTAGGAGGAATGTGTGATTGATGCCACATATTATGTCATTGTTAAAGAGTGTACCAAAGAAAGCTATGCATGGTATGAATTAGAACATGTTTATGAGGATTGTTGTATGAATACTTATAGCTTTCTAGAAGATAACTACTTCCATTTTCTTTCTGAGGACTCTTCTCCACCATATGAAAAAAAATCATGTGGGGAAAAGACAATAGCAAGTGGTGACCGATTTCTAGCATGCTTCTTTTATAAAAGTAGAGTTCCTTTTAAAGCCATGTTTTTACTACTATGTGGAGGATTTGTTTGCTTTGGATAGTTATACTTATCCACATGAACATGGTGGACTTTTGAAACGTATCAATCGATAATTCTTGGAGGTTAGGTATCATCAATTGTGTGCCAAATTATGCACCTCTACATGGGACCCATGTTTATGGATGAGTTCCTTGGACTACTTCAGCATTGCAACTAGTCCTTGCATGGGGGACATTGGCTTCTTCAACATTGTGATTAGCACTCGTACATGGTACCTAAGATTATGGTGGAATTTATTTGACTACTTTAGTATGGCTAACGCTTGTACATGGGACCCTGGTTCCGTTATTTACTTTGTCATTGTGGTTAACACTCGGCCATGGGACCCTGGTTTATGGTTATACCTCCTCACATAAAGTGTCAAGGGCGACACTTTTTGAAGGGGGGTAGAATGTAATGTACATATAGAGGATAATATGGGGTCCTAGGGAGGTACCCAAGATGATAATGATATTTATTGAAGCCATGATTATTAATTAAGGATCATGTAGTGTAAAAAGTAATAATTGTAATCAATCTTGCTATAAGGTTTCGCCTACTAGAACGTTCCTTCTCTAGGAAGTACATAGAAATTTTCACCTACTATAAAGTTCCTTATCTATAAAGTACCTAGAAGGTTAGATAGAAACTATATAAAAAGTTGAAGCAAGGGAAGGGGACATCTTATGAAGTATGTGGGATGTAATAGTTACATCAAGCATATAGCTTGTGGAGTGATTCCTTTGAAAATGAATAATTAGTGTTGTCATCCTACCTCGAAGGTTCTTATATTCTCGTGCTCATTCTCTTGTGGATGTATTTATGTTTATTTATGAAGCTTAAGGATTTTGTTTGTAATTATTTCTTTGGGCCAAAGAAAACAACATATCTTGTGGTTGTAAGTTGTATGCATAGATATGACACTACTTCCCATGCACCACATGTAGGAAGATGTGTAAAGCATTCATTGGGAAATGTATTACGCAATAAAATAAAATAATTATGGCCCACTTATTTTTATATTACAAACCTCAACACTTTTTTTGGCATTTTGATTTAAAGTGTTATACATGGAGGTCGCATGTCTAAGTCATGCTGGAGTGTAAATTGCACTGGTTTGTTTTGTTAAAATAATACCACATACTTAAGTTATAGTTGGTTATAAGGCATTACCAACAACAAAAGTTTTACCAATTTGGATTATTGACTTTGGGGTGGAAACCCCTAAGATGAGGTGATAGCATCCTTCTTCGCTTAGTATTAACACCATTGAAATTGCCCATGTCATGTCTTATAACAATGTGTAGCATATATTATGGTAGTTGAGGATAAAGAACATTTAAATTGGAGGAGACAGTGCATAAAGACTCTCATGTAATTGTACATTGTATTTGTACAAATGGCATTATTTCTACTACACCATGTGTAAGGAGACACATTGTACATCATGAGATCCTAACATAAAACTCAATGCACCTAAATATTTTATATGATGGTTATACACATCGTGAAAGAACCATCATGATACTCCTACCATTATCGAATGCACGGTGCATTCTATATGACCACATATTGCATGAGATTTACCATTTCCTTATTGATGACGATGTGATGATGATGATGATGATGATAGTTAATGTCCACTAAGACCAATTTTGGTCTATCAGACCTTAAGAAATAAAACTAAGGAACTACTTCGTTTGTTTTAGAGTTTATTTATGTGCTCAAAATGCTTAAAGAGGAGTATTCCTTAAATACTATAATTTTGATGAGATAGAAGGTTGGGTATGTTTGTATTGTAACAAAAATCTCAACACTAAGATCTTGTGTGGCTGTACGCAGCGCTATCTAAGAGGAAGTGCTTTTCATCCTCAACACTCATAGTCTCACAAATATGATAGATCCATTCGACCCACTTAGTTTTAGGAAAGGTCCAACGCCCTGTTTCACTATGCAATTCATGAGAGTCTCTTATTTTAGCTATGTGGATCTTCTTCTTTATGCTAGTTAAAACAGAGAGATAATTTTGATATTCAAGATTAGGGTTAATGATCTCCTTGTAATATATTAATTCTCTTTTATCCTCTAAATTTTCATCACACCACAACTTCTCTTTGAACTCCGAAGTAATAATATTTTTAATATCAACTATATTTTGCAAAGTGACATTTTCATCAATCCCCCACATCTTTAACCAAGACATGGTGTCTTTATGCTAACCTCACTTAATCTTTAATCAAAACAATATTATAATGAATGAATATTAAATATTTTATCTTTTCACTATTAACGTGTTTATGTTAATATAATAAATACACGTTAGACATCTTATGTTTTGTTATTTTTTTCCAAAACTAGCTTTTTTATTCAAGGGGGGTTCCATTGTACAATTATGAAATAAAAACTAAATAAAAATATGCCATCATGTTTTTTCAGGTATTTCTTGTTTTGGGGGTAGCGAGGTCCATCAAAAGTATGCTGAGTGGGTACTCGTTGGATGCGAAATTTAATTTCGCATCTAACGAGCTCTCCCGATCGGAATTTGAGTAAAGACACAGGGAGATATGTCGAAAATACAAACAAAAAAGTAATTTTTTTCTTTTCTTCCTTCAAAATTAATAAATATTATTTTATTAAATTTTTTTAGGAGGTCCATTTTGAGTTGAAATTTCCTCTAATGGGTCAACCTGATTGTTGCTATGCTTTTGCATCAACTACCATAGACGACAATCCTAGGTTAGTAAAGGAAGTGATTGACTTGACAAAGAGTAAGCTCTAGAAAAGGGCCATGGGATCTAGTCGCATTACCAAATGGAAGGGAACTTGTTGGAAGTAAGTGGGTGTTCAAAAAAAAATTGAATGCAGTAGGTCAAGTCAAGAAGTACTAGGTTGGATTGGTAACGAAATGGTATTACCAAGTCGAGGGAGTTGACTTTAGCAAAATTTTCTCACTTGTTTCTAAACTAACTTCCATAAGCGTACTAATATCTTTAGTTTTAGCATTTTATCTTGAGATATAGCATATGGACGTAAAGGAAACATTTCTTCATGGTGATCTTGAAGAAGAAATATGTATGAAGCATCTTGAATAAATCTATATAAAGCTATGGCGATCATGGTGAGTATTGTGTGTATTCGAAGAAAGTCGGTGATCACTTTGTATACATGGTATTGTATGTCGACGACATGTTGTTAGTTAAAAATAACATGGATTTGATAAAAGAGGTGAAACTGCAGTTATCCTCCAAGTTCAACATGAAGTATCTCGGAGCGACAAATTTCATTCTTGGAATTGAAATCACAAGAGATCGAGTAGCTAGAATGCTTTGGTTAAATATGTTGAGACAATCCTGAAATGTTTAGACACATAGGAAAGTTGATCATTCATAGTACCTATTCTTGTGGTAGTCAAGATATATGTTGAATAATGTTGAAATATACAGGAAGAAATAGAGTACGTATGATATGTGTGCCCTCTGTAAGTGTTGTAGATAGTCTTATGTATGTTATGGTCTATGCACAAATTGATATTTCCCATGCAGTGGGAGTATTGTGTAAGTATATGTCGACACTTGGAAAAAAGTACTAGATGATAGTCAAAAGACCATTTATGTATCTTTGTGGTATAGTTGATAATGCAATATGTTATGGAGGAGAGCCTGTGGACAACAAGGAATTCAATGTACATGGTTTTGTTGAATCCGACTAGGGTGGAGACATCGACCACAAACAATCAACTAATAGATATGTGTTCAAGACATTTAGTGGAGAAATCAATTGAATGAGTAGAAGGTAATCAGTCATCACATTGTCGACTACTGACACTGAATACATGGTTGTAACTCATGCTTGCAGGGGAAGTTGTTTGGTTGCAAACATTGTGTTCAAATGTTGGGTTTGTTCAACATGTTGTTAGGTTGGATTATGAGAGTCAAAGTGAAATATTCCTAGCAAATAATCTAACCTACCATTCAAAGATGAAACAAATTGATGTTCAATACCATTTCGTGAGGGAGATGGTGGAGAACCAAAAGGTGTTACTAGAAAAGGTATACACAATGAAGAATGTTGCAGACTCATTGACAAAGTCAACAAGCACATAAATTTTTTCTTGGTGTAGGGAAATGATGGGATTGGAAACCAAGCTTAAGTGAAGTAATGTTTTGTTTCTCTTGTTAATGCAAAGAAGATACCAATTAGGAGAATATTAGAAATGTTATATTAATTGCATGAGGATTGATTGGAAAATTCTATAGTTGACTGGTATAAGTTGACTGTAGTCGAAGGTGACAGATAGTGGAAGTTTGGTCGACCCGTCGACTTCAATAAGTTGTTTGGTCAAAGGCAAACGAATTAGTCGGCAGGATGTCGACGGAACGACCGAAAAGCTCAATGAGCAATTGACCAAAGTTGACCCACTCAAGTTGAATGTAATTTAATAATTGAAAGTGGTTGGGAAGTTATGGATTGTCATCAATGAGTAGTTGGTTGTATTGCATCTATAAATAAGTTGTAACGACTATCATGCATGATGTACAACAATTTAAGCATATATTGCAATGGGTATAGTATTTAACATGATCATGTAATAAAGTGTGATTTGTGGTCTAGAAAGGCATGGTTGTAAACGCTTATTTTGAGTATTTGATTAATAGATGACCTATAGACTTAGTGGTTTGTTGGTTTTCCCCAAGAAAGGGGTTTATAGGGTAATTTTTGTGTTATGTGTTGTGTGTCATTGTTTATATGCTATTGTTTTTAACTATATGAATCAAATTGAATACCTATTGTAATTGGTATTAAGAACCCACCACAAACCTTGTGACATGGGATAAACATAAGTTATTTTTTGAACCTATCATCACTCTTGTCATCGTATATGATTGTGAAGTTTGGGTCTGCAACATTTTGAGAGTCATGAAGAAGGATTAAGCAAATCCAAAAGCACTTTTTATTGTATAATCTCAAAATTAAAATCAATACACCCCACCCTATTCTCCTAATAGAAGTATACCCCCCTAATCGAGAGCATCACTTTAACTAGATTCTCGTTGTACAAGTACACGATACATAACATGGGAGACTATAGTCTTCCTAAGATTGCTTTAAAATATAGTGAATATCAACTATGACTCAAGAGAGGATGGTATAAAGATAGTGGGGCTTGGTTAAACCATTGGGGGGTTATTGAAAAAGCCACTTTACAAAATATCAATATCAATAACAATAAAAATATTATTGCAACTTATTTTAAATAGAAAATGTGGGATGAGAAAGATATAGAGGATAAAAGAAAATTAAGATACTATAAGGAGGTCATTAGCCATAATCCAAAAGATCAAAATTATCTCTTTATTTGAACTAGTTCAAAGAACAAAGTCAATATAGCCAAGATAAGAACGAACTCTCCTTAGGTTCACAGTGAAACATGACACTAGACAACTCCTAAAACACCATGGGTGGAAAGGATTTGTCAGCTCTGTGAGGCCAAGAACGTTGACGATGAAGGTCACTTTCTTCTAGAATTTCCTATGTACACCCACATTAGATCATGGTCTCATAAACTTTGCTACAATACAAACCTCCCTAACCTTCTACCTTGTAAAAAATATAGTGACCTAGGAAAGCTTATTTTTAAGCTATTTGAGCATATGAATAAAATTTCATAGAAAGATAAATAGTTCATTTCCTTCCTCTCAAGGTCCAATAAAAAACCACCACCACCACCAAGACTAGCTATATGGTATTTGATGGTTCGCCAATTAATTTTGAGTTTTAATTAATTTATATTATGTACAGATAATTTCTTATAGTTTTATAAAGCTCTCTAAAAATAATATATTAAATGTAATATTACTAAATGTTAAAAAAATAAAAATAAAATTCTAATTTTTTTTATTGGATGTTAATTATGATGTTATAATTTTATCTGATTTAAATTCTATTTGTCAGATATAAAATAACAATAATAAAAAGTAATTGGACACCTGCCTCTGTCTTACTCTTATGTTTGTTTGTGTTGTCTTTATATCAATAATATTAAGTGAAGCTACTTGCATCTTCCAGTGTCTCGACTGAGATACTGTTACCAATGTTTCAGGTGAGAAATCAAGTCAAATCTTGGTCAGGCTATACTATTTATCATGTTCACTTTAACAAGACAAGTTATTGTGTACGCTTTTGGCTTTGTCTATCTTGTAGGGTGTTGCTTACACTACAAGTAATCCATTGGGTAAAGTTAAGTGTTTATTTTTTCCTTCACTTTTGTGTTTCAACATGGCTTGGAGTTGGTATACACATTGGGAATCTTCTTTGCTGTTAAATAACATAAAACATAGTGATAGGTGAAGCACATTGCAGTAAAGTCATCGAGCAGAGGTGAATAACACGTTAATCCTAATCCATTTTTAAAAGTAATTAATTGATCATCCTAATTGTGCGTTCAAAGCCTTCTCACTAGTGCATGATCTATCTGAGTACTATCAACAACAATCCACCAATTCCAATTAACCTAATTTGAAATAATACTATATAGTTATTTTAATAATTAAAGAAGTAGAAGTCACTATGAATTTTAATGTCCAACGTTTTATCCCAAGGTCCAAATTTCCAACTCCATCGACAATCAACCCATTCCATGACTCATAAATTCATCTAGGATTCCCATAATTTTGCAAAGGATGGCTACAATTAAATCTCCTCCTTCATAAATAGATATTTTGACCATCTAATTCAATTCAATTCATCAATTAAGCTACACCCATCCATGCAATTCGAATGACCTCCTAGTGAATTTGAATTAGCTTGGCATTCATGCATTCTACATGACATTGTATTGTATCATGCATTCTATTATTTATTATACAGAGCTGCAACCTCTTGTTGCAGTACCGTTACATCATTTCGTGTCTAATTTGTCTCGAATCACTTGTGAGTTTGTACTTTGTCCCAAGATTCCTGTGATAGAATTAATATGGTATCAAAGCCATGGTGGAACAAAGCTCTATTCTTCAAAAACATGATTTTTTATGGATCTTGCATGCAAAATTGAGCAAAAGCTCAAATTCCAACACTGCACCAGAAGCAGAAGGTTTACCACTTAATACCCCAAGTTAAGGAATTGTTCAGCAAGCTTGCTTGATCAATTATGCTCGGTGTGATGAAAACCTGAAATGTGCAAGTTGTTTGACCTTACGGTGACCTTTTTTTGTTGATTGCAAGATTTTTTATAGGTTCACTACATTCGCTACAACAGAAGTATGGCTTCTTCCATAGAGCTTCTAACTCCTTTCAATTAACACCAATGGAAAGGAGATATGGAGATCCAGATCCGTGCTAAAGGACTCTACAGAGTCACTATGAACACGGAGGAAGAGCCTAACCATGTTGTGGACAAGGCTAGATTCTTTAACAAAATGGATGAAGCTTTTGGGTTTCTGTGTCTCTCTATCTCTAAGGATCTTCTATTCCATCTCTCGGGATTAAAGACTCCAAAAGAAATTCGGGACCAACTTGCGTCCCTGTATGACAAACAGGATGATTTGAGGATTTATCAGCTGGAGAATGAGATGATTTATCTTCAACCTGTCAATTTCAAAACTCTCAATGACTTATTCACAAAATTCAAGTATCTAGTCCTACAATTGAAGCAATGTGAGGTGAAGAAGGAGGATGATCAGCTCATCCTCGCCATTCTCTCAAAAATTGGTGCAGACTACTCAGTATTTGTTTCCACTTTCCATTCCGAGAAGCTCACAACCCCTGGATGGAAGATGCCTTCTCTCAATGCCTTCATTGAGTCCCTAACAAACAAGCATGACAAAATTGTTCATATGGGGATCATTCGATCCGCAAAAGATCAAGCCCTATTTTCTTCGGGGCCCAAAGATCTGAAGGGGAAAGGGAAGAAGAATCAAAAGAGTAAATTTGATGTACCGAAGCCTAAAGAAAAGAATCAACAGCATGAAGAGCCTTCTAGCTCAAAGAAACACAAGAACAAAGGAAACCAAGGAAAAGAGAAAGTCAAGTGTTCATATTGTGGGAAGGGATTCCACCCTGAACATGCCTGCATGAAGAAGAAACTTGATGAGATGACTTCTCTCCTCGAGAGAAACATTATCAATCTTCCAGAGAGTATTCAGAAGAGAGATCAACAAGATTAGGATACCCAGCAAGAAAGAGGACATGCTCTCATGGCAAGCACCTCGAAGCCCAAAGCTCTACTCATAGACTCTGGAGCTTCGAATCACATGATGGAAAGCAAATATTCCGTCTCTTCTCTGGACACTGACAAAAGCATCCCCATCCACATGGGAGATGATTCTACCATCATTTTGAAAGGACAAGGTACAATAAATCTTGAACATGGCAGTTTTTCAATGTTCTGTATGTACCCTCCTTGGCCTCCAACCTCTTGAGTGTATATAAAATGACTCATACTGGAGTGCCCAAGAGAGTAACCTTCAGGCCCAATGATGTAGAAATCACTAAAATTGCATCTGGTAAACTTGTTGCAAAAGGCTTAGCAAACCATCATGCAAAATCCTATGAGTTTTCCCATTTTCTGGCGGATGCAAAGCCCACCGCTCTTCAGACTCATGGAAATGAGATCAATAGACTATGGCATGAGAGATTTGGTCATTTAAATTTCAAGTACTTGCAACAAATTCATAAAAATTCCATGGTTGAAGGCCTCCATGGTTGAAGTTTGCAAAGGTTGTATTGTTGGCAAACACCCTGAGCACAAGTTTGATCGGGGAAAGGAAATCCGTCCATCTAGTATCTTGGGGTTGATTCATTCAGATATCAGTGGACCGATGCCCACCACATGCATGAATGGATCTCAGTATGTAATCACCTTCATAGATGATTTTTCTAGATACACTTGGGTTTTCTTCATCAAGAAAAAATTTGTTGAGTTGAAAGCACTGGTTGAGAATGCCTCTGGGAGAAAGATTAAATATCCTAGATCTGATAATGGAGGGGAATATATCAGTAATTAATTTCTGCAAATATGTTCATATAGTGGGATCAAGATCCAACATTCCATTCCCTACACTCCTCAGCAAAATGGTGTAGTGGAAAGGAAAAACTGCTCTCTCAAGGAGATGACTACATGCATGCTGGAAGCAAAAGGATTGGCTGAAAATTTGTGGGATGAGGCCATGAATGTTGTTGCATACATTCAGAACAGAGTACCTCACTCCTCCATGAAAGACAAGACACCTTTCAAAGCCTATTTTGGACACAAGCCGAATGTGTCAAATTTCAGGGTGTTTGGTTCCACTGCATGGGCCTGAATTCCACATGACAAGAGGAAGGATTTGCAACCGCAAAGTGTTGAATGTTTGTTCATTGGATATCCAGAAGAATTTAAATGATTCAAGCTACTAAATATCAGAACAAAACAAATTTTCATTGAAATAAGTGTCCGATTTGAAGAGCCTCTCCAAGAGGTAGAACTAGTCAAGGAGAAATCTGCTAAAATTCCCTTATGTTCTGCTCATTATTCGGATGATGAAATTGGAAGTGATGTCTCTGATTTTGCTGATACGATGTCTGATATCAATTAGCAACAAATATCAGTTTCATAATTAGATCTGAAGTGCAAACACATCTCCAAACTTGGACCAAGAAGACACTCTCTTCCGTTGGGGAAAACATTGGAAATCCTGCTGATCCAAGAAGAACCTGGTTTGATTTTCAAAGAGCAAGTATTGCTCTCTATTGTCGTGATTCATTGTTGTCTGAGACTTGTTATTTAATGATTGGTTCAGATCCTAAGTCCTACTACCATGCTCGAAAATATCCAAGATGGCAAGATGCTATGGACGAAGAGTTTAACTCTCTTCGGAAAAATGCTACTTGGAAGCTAGTTTCTCTTCCACCCAGGAGGAAATTAGTTCAATGTAAGTGGGTGTTTCGGACAAAGGTTTCTGCTGATGGAAAAACCTGAAAATATAAGGGAAGGCTGGTTGCAAAATGGTTCTCCCAGGTCCAAAGAGTGGACTATCATGAGACCTTTGCACTGGTGGCAAAGATGGACTCCATCCACCTAGTTTTCACCATTGCGGCATCCAAGCACTGGGAGGTGCATCACATGGATGTCAAGAGTGCCTTTCCACATGGATACCTTCATGAGGAGATATATATGAATCATCCTGATGGGTACACATCAGATCCTTCTTTGGTTTGCAAATTGCAAAAATCATTATATGGGTTGAAATAGGCCCCACGATCATGGTATGCCAAGATGGATGTCTTTCTGCTTTCACAAAACTTCCAAAGGTGTAAATATGATCTGAATGTGTATCTATAGTAGTATGATGGTAATTTAATTATAATTGTTTTATATGTTGATGATCTTTTAATTACAGGAAGCACACTTTCTTCCATTGCTTTCATAAAAACTGCTCTTCATGATGCATTTGAGATGAGCGATTTGGGGCTCTTGAAGCAATTTCCGGGACTTGAAATCTCCCAAGACTTTGATGGGATACTGGTAACTTAGTATAAATACATTTAAGACCTGTTAATTAAGTTTAACATGGCTAAATTCAAGGCTGACCCATTTCCTTTCCTCTCAGGGACCAACCTTGAAGAGGGAAAAAATACTCCACCCATCGATTGCACTATCTACTGCCAGATGATTGGTAGCTTGCTTTACTTGACACATTCACGACCTGATATTTGTTATGATGCGAATGTTGTATCAAGATACATGCAACAACCTCATGATATTCATTGGAAAGCAGCTAAGAGGATCCTTCAGTACATTCAGGGCACAAGATCCTACGACATTCACTATGCTGCAGATTTTGAGCTAGAGTTGGTTGGTGATGTTGGACTCTGATCTATCAGTGTTAATCAGAACTTGAATTTAAAATCAATCCGGGTTTGTGAACTTCGAGACACATCCAAGTTTAGGACAGAGAAGCTGGACTCATTTAGAATTTAGCTATCTGTAATTAAATCTACTGACAGAAACTAAGATACTGCAGCTCACAGAGACAAAATCCTCTTACAAGGGTAATTTCATTGTTTCCTTTTTAAGCATACAATAATTGATTTTGTGAAAGCATAAAAGACTGAGGTAAAAATTAATTAAACAACAAATTTATAAACCCTAGGATCAAACTGCAAAATTCTACCAGCGCTAAAAGACAATTACCAATCAATTTCTCTTACAAGACAGTGTTCATGATTTGTAAATGTCTTTTTACCATTTCACTATCAAATAAACAGCAGTGAACAATACACAGAGGTCGTGGTCTGAACCATTTGATATTCTCAGCATTTAACCAATGAAGAACATCGTTTATCCCATATTGCCAGTGATATACAGTGTGACAGAATTTGTAATTTAAACCGTAAATGAAAGGAACAGAGCATCAATAGAATCGATTTAAAAATTGACTAAACATGTTCTACAATTTATAAACTGGAAATTACAATAAAATGCATACCATTAACACGATTCAGATAGTTAGCACCAGAAGTAAATCGCTGCAACCATCAAATTGATCTACCGGCAACATGAAAGTGTGAGAGTTCGACGATGGGGGCCCTCCAAAGTCTTACTCAACACACAATGAAAAGATTTCACAGAACTAAAGCTTTGTATTCATTCACCAGAATTGTTTTACACAGAGATACCACGCAGTTTGGAAGCACAAGTGCGTTCC
>LPNX010498833.1:24250-54358 GCA_001517045.1 Pseudotsuga menziesii
TATCTAAGAGCCAAAAAGGGGTCAAAAACAGTGCCCAACAGGTGATACAGATTCAAATTGGGCAGGGGATTCCATAGATCGGAAGTCCACTTCCAGGTATGTCTTTATGTTTGGTGATGGCCCCATTTGCTGGTCTAGAAAAAAGCAGGCTTCCATTGCATTGTCTTCAACAGAAGACGAGTATAGGGGAGCAGTGAATGCTTACATCCAAGTTGTTTGGTTGCAAGGATTTCTTTCAGAGTTTGAGATTGGTAGTACTTTGTCCACAGTCATATTTTGTGACAATCAAAGTGCTATTAATATCTCCACAGATCCAGTCACTAGGCAAAGGACCAAACATGTTGAGATACAGATGCACTACATCAGGTAGTTGGTGCATGATATGACCATTGTTCTGCAATACTGCCCTACATATGAGCAGATTGCAGATATATTAACCAAGAGCTTTACAGAGAAAAGGTCCACTTACCTCCATTCACTGTTGGGGGTGATTTCATCAGGGTGACCAGATTACTTCTTTAGTGTTCAACTTGATGGGGGGGTTTTCCCACTGGTTTTCCCTCTTTCATCACTTAGATTTTATTTTGAGCATTGTTAGAGTTACATTTTTGTACAGGGTGACCTATGGCCTTTGTTGTCGGTGCCCTAGCATTTCATGTATTTATTTTTACTCCTCCTGAGTATATCTTAAGGGGGGGTGTTGGAGTCATTATTCAACTTACACACTTTATTTGGTCAATTTTGGCCTAATTACCCACTGTCCTAAGTTTATTTGACTTAACTGGAATCATATGATCACACGCAAGACTTTCTTCAATCAAGGAGGCCAAATAAGCCTTCTTCTTCAATCAAGGAGGCTAACTGGGCTTCCTCCTTCAAACAAAGAGCAATTCTGGGTGATATGAGTGTCATAAGTGCACCTAATTGCTAATTGATTGTTATTTCACCTAACAATCAGTTAATCTGAGTTGTAAAGGCGCCTCCATCATGCAATCATCTATTTTGGGCTGGTTGGGATGAACTAGAGTGGGTTAATGCGCCCTCAGCCACTTCTGATGAGCAGTATCACTTCAGTTAACTTCATTGGAGCTAATTGGAGTTAATGATGTGCTACCACCTACTGATTGACATGCAGTGACATGTTTCTGAGTTACATTCAGTTAGACTTAGTCATCTATTGCACTCCAATTCAGTTATGATTCTGTGAGAGTCAGTTATGGATTTGATTCAGTTATGACTCTGTTAGAGTCAGTTATGGAAATTTCAATGGTTAACTAAGTGTGTCTAGTGTTGCCTAACAGTCAGTTAAGCTACACCCATCCATGCAATTTGAATAACCTCCTAGTGAATTCAAATTGGCTTGGAATTCATGCATTCTGCATGACATTGTATTGTATCATTCATTCTATTATTGATTATACAAAGCTGCAACCTCCTATTGCAGTACCGTTACATCATTTCATGTCTAATTTGTCTTGAATCACTTGTGAGTTTTTAATTTGTCCCAAGATTGTTGTGACAAAATTAATAACAATGAAGACTAACAGTAGAGGAGGCTACCTATCACACCAATGTCCTAATACAGATACAGAGGGAGGATGGTGCTCCACCTCAGAGGGAGTAACTACGGTAGATCTCAAAGTTCTAGAATCTTGACATGATTCTTGAGATTAGAATCATGATGAAATCCAAAAGACATTTTACTTATCCAAGTAAAATATGCAGAGCAAATGGTGTGGTACCTAAAGGGTACTGCAAAGGTATAATGAATTTGATTGAATTGGTAGTACTACATACTCCAACATATTGCAGAGAGCAGAGCATTTCACTCAATGCAACCAAGGATGAATATATTGCAGCTAAGAAGAAAGCAAGTAAAGATTCCTCAAGTAATGAGGAATATGATCCAAAACAATTATACCAATGAAGGTGAAGATTATACTCTTATCCATTCCATCATTGGATAAGAAGGGATGCACTGGTAGGAAACATAGACACAATTCAATGTGATATGTGGTGTAAGAAGACTTGTTCAGTATGTTCGATCATGAACAAAACAAGAACAGGTCCTCGGAATCAGACGATGTAGATTGAACACATTGGCAGAGACTCCAGTAATTCAAGAAGACAGAAATCAAGATGGAGTCTACTAAACAAACAAAGATAAGTATTTGAATTTCCATTTCCTATATATCTAGTTGTTCAAGATGTGTACATAGATATGTTTCTAGATTCAGGAAATGTATTATGCATATTAGAATATTTGTAGTATACTACTAATATGTAAGTGATGGGTAAGTGACTTATGTTGTTGTATAGCGTTCCATTGCTACATATGAAATAATGTCTTGGCAAGATGGAAGACATAATAGAAAGTTACCATATATAGATTATTGTTGCATTAGCGAAAATAGTTGCATGATTATATGAAATATATCTTTATGTATGTCATTAAGAATACGGTTACGAAATGTTTCTCATCATACAATTGTATTTGAATTGTATGAAATCACCAAAAAAAGAAGAATGACGCAAGTTGTGCATTTACGATACCGTTGCGGATGTACAAGAAAAGAATGATGCAGTCACAAATGCACAAAAGAAGAATGATGCAAGTGGTAAATGTACGATGCAATTGCATATGTAAACAAAGAAAATGTAAAAGAACAAGTTGCAGAAAGGAACTGTAGGAACTTGTTCCTACAAAGGAACAAGTGGCAGATGTGTTGACTAAGCCTCTGGCTTGTGTAAAGTTTGAATACTTTCAAGACATGCTTGGTGAAGTTTGAAAGAGCCTCTCTCAAAAGAGGGAGTGATGATAGATGGAAGAAGGATGCAGTGGTGAGTAGCTCAGTGTAGAGTAGGGTAAGTCTAACTAGGACTGTTTGGCCCTAAAGGGTTAGTCAGCCGAGGCCTGTTGATCCTAGGGGGATTAGTATGTCTGGCTAGATCAGTTTAACCCAAGTGGGTTTGTAAGCCAGGACAAGGCTTGTTGGTTCCTTGGAAGATCCATCTGTTTAACTAGGCTTGTTGGCTCGAAAGGGTTAGTAAGTTAGGCAAAATTCCCAGATGGATTTACTAGAGAACTCATCGTGATGCTGCTCTGAGACAGTTAGAGGGAAAGATGGTTGTTACAATACTACTATACTGTTGATTGTTCAGTATTGTTACACTGATGACTGATGAGATGTTTGGTTCAATATTGTTATATTGATGATTGCTGAGATGTTTGCTTCAGTATTGTTATACTGATGATTGTTGAGATGACTGCTTCGGTATTGTTATACCGATGATTGTTGATATGTGTGCCTCAGTATTGTTATACCGATGATAGTTGAGATGATAATTTCAGTATTGTCATACTGATGATTGCTGAGATGATTTCAATATTCTTATATTGATTTCATTATGCTCATACTGATAATTGTTGATGAGATGATTGATAGCTTCAGTATTCTCCTACTGATCTAGCAAGTTCAATATTTTAATACTGATGTTGATGTGGCAGATTCAATATTTCTATACTGATGTTGATAAGACAGTTTCAGTATTTCTATACTAATGATGATGAGGTAGTTTCAATATTTCTATACCGATGTTGATAAGATAGTTTCAGTATTTCTATACTGATGATGATGGGTAGTTCCAATATTTATATACTGATGTTGACAAGATAATTTCGGTATTTTTATATTGATATTTATGATGATGTTGCTTCAACATTTGTATGTTGATGCTGATGATGTGGTTATGGTCCCAACACCTTGTGTTGATGATGTTGATGATGTGGTTGTGGTCCCAACACCTTTTGTTGATGATGCTGATATGATTATGCTTCCAACACCTTGTGCTGATAATGTTGATGTGGTTGAAGTCACAACACTTTGTGATGATGATGATGAGGTTTTTTAAACATTTTTATGTTGATGATGATGTTCCAACATCCCTATGTTGATAATGCATATGATGATATAACATTTATTGATGATGTTGCTTTAGCAATACTAATGCTAATGATGTTGTTGTTGTTTCAGTATTCACATACTCACGATGCAGATGATGATGTTTCAATATTTACATAATGATGATGCAGATGTATATGTTTCAGTATTTACATACTGATGATGTAGATGTCGATGTTTTAGTATTTACATACTAATGATGCAAATGATGATGTTTTAGTATTTACATACTAGTGATGCAGATGATGATGTTTCAATATTTACATACCGATGATGCAGATAATGATTTTTCTGTATAGTGGATGATGTTTCAGTATTCACATACTGATGTTGAAGAAGAAGATTCAATATTCACATACTGATGTGGAAGAAGCAAATTTAGTATTCATACTGATATTATAGAAGAAGGTTCAGAAGATGATTCGTTATTCACATACTGATCCTGAAGAAGAAGATTCAGTATTCACATACTAATGTTACAGAAGAAGGTTCAAAAGAGGATTCAGTATTCACATACTAATGTGGAACTTAGATGATTCAGTATTCACCTACCGATGTTACAGAAGAAGGTTCAGTATTCAGAAGATGATTCAGTATTCATATACTAGTGTGACAGAAGATGATACAGTATTCAAATACTGATGCTACAGAAGATGATCCAGAAGCTGATTCAGATGATTCAGTATCCACATACTGATACTATATAAGATGATTCAATATTTATATAATGATAGAAGATGATTCATCACGTACAGAAGACGATTCGGTATTTACATACAGAGATTGCAAAGATGATCCAGTTGAGATCAATGATGAAGATGTATGACGATGTTCCAAAAATTCCTATGACATATAGAGATTCACCATTCAGATGTACAATTGTGATGATGGTTGAATACCTTCCTAGTTAAGAGGGAGTGTTAAAGTATGGTAACTTTGGAAGATATTCTATTGTACTTTTGTTGTATTCTCATTTGGAGATGTTATTACTCCATTCAGAGATGTCCTTGATGTAATTGGTCATGTAAAAGTCATGAGCTAAACCCTCCATTGTAAGTCGAGGGAATAGTACCAAAGTGTCAAGATAATAAATGTTATTTGTGGTGTCCAGTTGGACACATGGACCCAGACAGTTAGAGAAGTCGGCCATGTTAAGTTAGAGGGTAAGTCAACTGAAGAATATAAATAGGTGAGGCGCCTCTCTCATTCATAGATCATCTTACACTCAAGTATTGTGCTAGAGAGAGAGAGAGAGAGAGAGAGTCTACTGTGGAAGATAAGAAACTATTCTTGTTGCTGGGGTTTTACACTGTCTTGGTTGAATTCTATACTCAGGAATTTTTGCGGGGTTTTCTCCCTTGTGGTTTCCTCGAGGAAAATCTTTGTGTTCTCTTGTGTTGCTGCATTTGTCTTTATTTCAGTGATCCTTTGCATATGGTTATGATGTTATGATGCTAAATTTTTTAAGATCTTGTATAACCATTAAAATATAACAAAAAATGTTAAGCCTTTCCGGGATTCTTCTTTGTGGAGTCGCCAGGTAAGATCTGCAATATTAGTCCTTGACAATAATATTTCAAAAATACCCAGAAAGACTTACCTCAATTTTCTTAGCAAATGTTTTTCTTGTGAGGGTGTGAATGACTCTGGATCAACTGCTTCAAATTTTGAAATGGTCCCTAACAACGACGCCAAAATATTACCGAATGAACTAGTAGGGCTAGTCATCGACAAATATATGAAGGAGAGAGTGACCACTGTCATCTTAGCCACCCGTTTCCAACTTCTTCAGAAGTCGAAAACTCCCACGGGAAAGCCCTATAATGATTCTGTAAGGACACTAAATACCGGAGGAACACCTCTTCCAAGGTTGTTAATGGCTTGTGCCTTATTAGAGTCAAATAAAAGAGTGAGTGTATTGGTTATCAAGCATGTTGAAACAACATGACCATTATCGATAAGGGAATGATCAAATACTTAAAACAAATGTGTAACAACAATCTTTGGTATATAGGCAGTGTGAATAACAACATTAATCAAATATTTATCACATTACGTACAACATAATTTAATAGTATCCCAACATTGTGTCCAATGTAATTCATTCAGTAATAAGCAAAATAACCTAATTACTTGTGAGATGCACTGTCATGAGACCTATATTATCAGCGCAGTGTTTATTAACGTGCCCACAAAATCTCAGTGATCTCAGTTAAATACTCACGTTTTACTCGGAGTATAACCACTTATCAGTTTTATTGTGTGCACGGAACTACGACTAAAATGAAAGCGATTATAAGAGGAAGGAAGGTTTCCACTGAAACGGTAGCCTTCGTGCTAAGTAGAGGGCTATGAAGACTTCGGGAAAGAATCTTGAGGCGGGTTTAGGCGACATTCGTGTATGGACAATAACCTATGGATAGGAACGCGAAAGGAAAGAGAGGCAAGTTAATACTTCTTCGTGGAGAGACCGAGGGTATGGAGGGAGTGTATTATCAGTCCGGGAAGGGGGTCGAGGACTGCCACGATAGCAGACTTGAAGTGAAGGAACAATGAAGGGGAGGCCGGAAAATGGGAAAGAGGGCAGCGAAGGACAACAAGCCTTCAAAGGTGACCAACGAGGGTTATATTTGGGACTAGCGAAGGTATGGTATGGAGGTGGCTACGAGGAAGGAACGGAAAGGTAGAAGGGATTGCGAGGAAATGTTAGAAATGGCGTGAAGGAGGCAACCTACTATGGGGAAAAGAGGGCAACGAGTGTTAGATTTTTATTGGTTATACAAGATCTAAAATATTTAGCATCATAACCATAAGCAAATGATCATTGAAAGAAAGACAAGTACAATAACATAAGAGAACACAAAGATTTTCCTCAGGAAAACCACAAGGGAGAAAACCCTCTGCAAAACTTCCTCAGTATAGAATTCGACCAAGTACAATGTAACACCCCAGCGACAAGAATAGTTGCTCATATTCCACAATAGACTCTCTCTCTCTCTCTCTCTCTCTTGCGCAATTCTTGAGTGTAAGGTGTGTCTAAATGAGAGAGGCACCTCACCTATTTATATTCATTAGGTGAGTGACTCAACTAACAAACTAGGTCGACCGGGTTTTCTAATTAGGGCCGACCTACCTAGGGAGACTCAAAATACATTTTATATATTACTTTTGTGGGTATTATTGCCTCGACTTACAACAGAGGGTTTACCTCGTGTTTTTTACATGACCAATTACATCAAGGAAATCTCTGAATGGAGGAATAACATCTTCGAAGGAGAATACAACAAAAGTAAAATAGAATATCCTTCGAAGTTACAATATTTCAACACTCCCCCTTAACAAGAAGGGTATTCTACTGACAACAATAACATCAACTGTAGGATCAAGGAGAGAAAGCATAATCAACAACATCAACTGTAGGAGCAAGGAGAGAAAGCATAATCAACAACATCAAGGTGATACATCTATAAATCATCGAAATTTTTCTTCAACAACATCAGGAACTAGAACATTTACTGGAACATATTCAATATATTCAGTACCGGAGTATAATCTTATACAACACCAAGTATTCATCTTTGATCTTCATCTTCTGCAGCACTCGATCACTCGATCATCTACAACAACACTTGATCTTTCGATCAACAACAACATCATCTGCAGCAACACTCCCTCTTAACTAGGAATGTATTCTACATCAACAACAACCATTATCACAATTGTACAACTGACTAGTGAATATCTATATGTCATAGGAAGATTTGGAATATCATGCATTCTTCATCATCATTCTCAGTATGAGAATACTAAATCATATTTTGCAACCTCGGTATGTAAATACTGAATCATCTTCTATGAGTACGGGATCATCCTCTGCAACATCAGTATGTGGATACTGAATACTGAACCTTCTTTTGTAACATCAGTATGTGAATAATGAATATTCTTGTGCCACATCAGTATGTGAATACTAAATCTTCTTCTTCAACATCATTAGTATGTAAATACTAAAACAACATCATATGTATTGTTAGTATGTAAATACTGAAACATCAACAACATCATTAGCATGTTAGTTCTAAAGCACCATCATTAATACATGCTATATCATTATCTACATTATCAGCGTAGAGATGATGGAACATCATCATCATCATCCACATAAAATGTTGAAACAACATCATCATCATTAACACAAAGTGTTGTGACTTCAACCATATCAACATCATCAACACAGGGTGTTGCGACCATAACCACATCATCAACATCAACATATAAATGATGAAGCAACATCATCATCAATATCGGTATAAAAATACATAAACTATTTTTTCAACATCAATATAGAAATATTGAACCTACCATATCATCAGTATGAAAATACTAAACCTTCCATATCAACATCAATATGAAAATACTGAACTTGTAACACACATGATCCAATTATGGGATGATCAATCCATTTCACTTTAGGACATAAATCCAAGGATGATACAATCCTCACATGATCCAATTACGGGATGATCAACCCTATCACTTTAAGACATAAGTCCAAGGACGATGCAATCCTCACCTAATCCAATTATGGGACGATAAACCCCTATCACTTTAGGAAATAAGTCCAGGGACGATGCAATCATCACCTGATCCAATTACGAGATGATCAACCCTATCACTTTAGGACATAATTCCAAGGATGATGCAATCCTCTCCTGATCCAATTACGGGATGATCAACCCCTATCACTTTAGGACATAAGTCCAAGGATGATGCAATCCTATCACCTCGCGAAGACAAAAGTCCGCGGATCACTTTAGGACTAAGTCCAAGGATGATGCAATCCTACCGCCTCACGAAGACAAAAGTTCATGGATCACTTTAGGACTAATGTCCAGGGATGATACAATCCTTCCACACTGAGACAAAATTATGGAGATCTAATGTCCACAGATGATACAATCCTTCCACACGGAGACAAAAGTATGTGGATCACTTTAGGACTAATGTCCAAGGATGATACGATCCTTCCACACGAAGACAAAAGTCTGTGGATCACTTTAGGACTAATGTCCAGGGATGATACAATCCTTCCACACAAAGACAAAACTATGCAGATCACTTTAGGACTAATTTCCAGGGATGATACAATCCCACTGCAACATCATCATCACTGCTCCCCCTTTCGAGGAAGGTCTGCAACATCATCATCACTACTCCTCCTTTCGAGGAAGGTCCTTACGAACAACACCAAGCCATGAGATCACACCTGATCCCAAACTGAAACATCATCCTGAGATGCTCTTTCTAGCACTTCCTCTTTGCATCTATAATGAGTTTGTCCTCTCTTATCAGGTCATCACCATATACCAGTGTTCCGCATTCAACCTCAAAGGAAAGGTTGGAACCCACTTTACTCTTGGTAAAGCCTTAGTCCATAAAGAAGCTTTCCATCCTATCGCACCATGTCAAAATTGGATATATTCTGCAGTCACTCCTTTCCAGGGAGGTCTTTTCAGACTACACCAAGCTTGTCTTGAAAGTGTTCAAGCTTTACACGAGACAAAGGCTTAGTAAACACGTCTGCCATATGTTCCTTTTTAGGAACATACTTGAGCTTTACAAATCCCTTATGTGACTTGTTCTTTACCATTCTCCTTTTGTACATTCGCAATTGCATCATACATTCGTAACTTCATCGCACATCCATAACTTCATCATTTCTTCTCTTGTAGGTGATTTCATACAATCCTTCCTACAATTCAAATGCAGTTGTATGATTAGAATCATTTCATAACATATTCATAATGACAAATTCTTATGCATAAAGATATGTGTTATATAATTATGCAACTATTTCAGCTAATACAACAATCATCCATACGATAACTTTCTAGATGCCTTCCATCTCTACCAAGACATTATGTCAACAAAGAGGTTTCATTCAAGATAAGTAGCAATGGAAATTTGTACAACACCATAAGCCACTTACCCATTATATGCATATTAGCAGTAAACTGTTCATAAATGAAAAACACTCTAACATGCATAATACACTTCCTAAATCTTATGTACATAACTGAACAACTAGATATATAGGAAATGACAATTCAAATACTTATCTTTGTTTGTTTGGTAGACTCCATCTTGATCTGTGTCTTCTTGAATTACTAGAGTCTCTTCCAATGTGTTCAACTTCATCGTATGATTATGAGGACCTCTAATAACAAGAATCATGTCAAGGATTCTTGAACTTTGAGATCTACCATAGTCACTCCCTCTGAGATGGATCACCATCCTCCCTCTGCATCTTGTACTCTTTGCATTAGGATATTGGAGTGACAAGTAGCCTCCTCTGCTACTAGTTTTCTTTGTATCCATCAATGAGCTTCTCATCCTTTGTAGGATTCTATCTTTAACCTTGTAGTAAAGGCTGGGATCTCCATCACTCTAGTTGATCCTCAAGTTCCTCATGTAACTGTATGTGCTATCCCATGGGTGTCTACTGAGCTTGTACAAATCCTTCTGCGCATAGGTGGTTCTTTGTAGAGAGTGTCAAACCCTATAGGTTGCTTGATCTGTTCTTATATTTTGATTACAGCAGCTTTCTAGTGTAATATCCACCACTAAAGAGGTGTGTCTAGCCTCTAGAGAAGTGTCTTGCCATAATCGACTCTTTCTTTTTAATAGAAACCATGAACCTTGATTTGTATATTTTGATACTTTGATATACTGTATACTTGATATACGATATATCTTCTTAGAAAACTTTACAAAACTTCCATTCATGTCTCAAACTCATATCTAAACATCATTATGTATGGTCGAGTAGTACCTCTTGATCAAATCATCCTTCCATTCTTTCACAAAGTGTTCTTTCTCATCACAACTGGACATCTCAGTTGTGATATGTCCTTATAATCTTTATGGGAATGTTCTTCCTTCTTTTTCTTTCTCTTCTTGGCATGAGTTGTTAAGGCTTGATTGTCATATTTGTCCATCTCTTCTTCTCTTGCCATCAATCAAGTTCTGTCTTGCATGCATTTCTCCATAGATGATCTTCCTTCTAGAACAACTCCCTCGATTGAACTTGGAAGACCATTCAAAGTTGTAATCTATGCCTCTACTTCTTCGACATTGTCTCCAATGGCTTCTGATTGCTCCTTGAGCTAAGGTCTCCTTGTGAAGTATCATTGAATGTTTTCTGACATTTTCACATTCACATCCTTGAGTTGAGTTATCAAGGTCACCTTCATACAAGATGTTCATTGCATTGAACATATCCTTGGTAGTCTTCAAGGATGATACATGTGATATCTAATGGAGACATGAATACTCATGTTCTTGTGTTTTGCTTTGACTTCATCTCCCTCTGGATTTGCAACTTCTTCTTTGACATAGTTATCCATGTCATGCTTCTTCAATTATGAGAAGCACTCTATACTTCCATGCTTAGAATTTCTTGACTCTTTCAAGCATGGTATAGTTTGTCATCATGATAAAAATGAGAACCTCAAATGGAAATAGAGAGGATAGAACTTACCAGTGAAATTGCTTCAACTTGATGCTTGCTTGAAGGCATTTTTGGAAGAAAGCTTTTGGTGGACCTAGGGTTTGACAGAGAAACCTTAATTTTTCAACTTGGGTATCGTTCATATCTTATTGGATAGAAAGATGCTCCTACTCAAGGTGAGTTGAGCAACATACTTATTTTCCCAAAACTGTGGACATAACTGCAAAATATTTGATGCCCTAGTTTTCTCGGCAACAATGTTAGGTCAAAAATTGAAATTCCACAAAATGAGAAACTTGTTACAGAGAAAGATGTGCCCTCCTAGGATGATTTTGATGGTCCTCCTTTTTCAACTGATTGGTGGAGAGGGATTCCTGAAACAAAAAGCCCTAGTTTTTCTTTAGTTTCTTCTGCAGAATTGACTGATTTTGTTTCTACTATAGCTATGGAATTTCTACTCCTCAAGATTTGCAACTTCGTCCTAAAGTAGCCGAGGATATCTTCTTTCCAACCCCATAGTTTAGATCAGAATTGAATTCACCAAGTGGGACTTATGCGAAGTTTCCCAAGGTGACTTATTTTAGGATTGTTCATCATATCAAACTTGTACAGACTTCCACGTCATTGTTTCACCTTCAGGGTCTAAATATATTACCACACAAACTAAAGTCTATTCCCTATCTGCAACATCTTGCAAAATTTTATTTGGAACTTCCTATCCCTAGATATAACAATTCTCCCTAGGTCACATGTTTAAGGATGAATTATGGGAAAGGATGGAACCCTGTGTTGGAGTAATCATATATCCTATCTGATAGTGAACCTGCTGCTAACACTTTTACACAAGGTACAAAAAGATTTCATCTTCATCCTGTCAAAGTTTCATCTCCTGAGCCTTCACCAAACTTGAGTTATAGCGAAAATTCCAAGATGACTAGTTTTTTCCTTCTAGGGTTTTTCAGGCATGAAATCCTAATCTCTAGTAGCTGTAGTTGTAGAAGTGTTTCAAATGCACAAATACTTTTTTCAGGGTGGATATGATACCATGTTATATTTTTAATCGTTATACAAGTTCTAAAACATTTATCATCATAACATCGTAACCATAAGCAAAGGATCACTGAAAGAAAAACAAGTACATCAACACAAGAGAACACAAATATTTTCCTCAGGGAAACCACAAGGGAGAAAACCCCACAAAACTCCCTTAGTATAGAATTAGAGCAAGTACAGTGTAACACCCCAACAACAAGAATAATTGCTCATATTCCACAGTACTCTCTCTCTCTCACACACACACATACACACACACAATTTGAGTATAAGGTGTCTCTAAATGAAAGAGGCGACTCGCCTATTTATATTCATTAGGTGAGTGACTCAACTAACCAAATAGGTCGTCCAGGTTTCCTAATTAGGGCTAAACTACTTAGGGAGACTCAAAATACATTTTATATGTTACTTTTTTGGGTACTATTGCCCTGAATTACAATGAAGGGTTTACCTCATGACTTTTACATGACCAATTACATCAAGGACATCTATGAATGGAGGAATAACATCTCCAAAGGATAATACAACAAAAATACAATAGACTATCCTTCGAACTTATAATATTTCAACAACAAGATTGTGGCTAGGGCAGTGAATGACCATAACCATAGGCTAAGGAGGGTAGCGAAGCTACCTCAAGGACATTAGGAGAGGCCAACGCATTTAGGGAATGAGGAGCAAGGGTATAGAAGAAGGAAACAAAGGTATAAGGGGAAGGAGACTCTTTTAAGGTATTTGAGGAGGGGGGGGTGACTATGGTTCCATAGTACTAGGGAAGATAAGGTAAAGGATGGCAAAAAGGAGGAGATATAGCCTAGCTAAACAACTATTCTAGAAGCCTAAGGACAAAACCTAGAGAAAGTTTCACAAAGGAAATGCCCCTCTTCCCTTTGAGGTGACAAATGGCTGGTAATGGCATACCCCAATAAAAATGAAGCCCTATTGCTACCATTCAACCAAGAACATGCATCAACCACAAATAATAAACAAGAAAGTAAGAAACCAAACCTTACTATGCTTGTGTTGTGCCAACAAATCTAAGCATCACTAGAAAAGAAAACTCTAAAATGTTTCAACGACACTACCAGTGCATACACATGTTTCTCCATACTGTGATACTTCATTTCCTTATTACTCAAATATTTTCTCATGAATGTAATGGGTTGTTTTTCATTCTTATCATTCTTTTGTAGGAGAACTCCTAAAATAGTGTCAGTGGGAGCAAAAGAAAAAAAATGAAATGGTTTAGATTAGTCCGGACTTACCAATACCGGTGCCTAGGTAATAGCTTCTTTAACGCCTTCAAATGCTTTCCTGGCTTCTTTGGTCCACCTAAAATCTACATCCTTTTTTAGCAACTTATTCATAGGTTTAGTAATCTCTGTAAAATTAGGAATAAACCTATGAATAAAATTTATTTTTTCAAATAAATACCTCAAAACCTTCAAACTTTTCGGTAATGGTATTTCTTTAATAACCTTTACCTTCTCTGGGTCTGTTTTTACACCTTCTTTTGTAACGGCATGTCCGAGTAACTTTCCTTTAACAACGCCGAAAATATACTTTTTAGGGTTTAAGGAAATTCCATACCTCAAAGATGTTTGTTGTGATCCTTTCTTCTTTTGGAGTAAACCATGAGATCATCTTCATATATTTCTAAGACTTTCTATAATATATCTCTGAAAGCATAGTCCATATATCTCTAAAATATAGCCCCTGTATTCATTAACCAAAAAGGCATGCGTAGGTACTTGTAAGTGCCCCAAGGAGTAGTAAAGGCAGTCTTTGCTTGATATTCTTTCTTGACAACCATCTGATTGAAACCTGAAAATCCATCTAGGAATGACATCATTTTCGACCCCATGATCCTTTTCAGTAAGAGTTCCATGTTAGGAGTAATTATCTTTCTTGGAAACTACATTAAGGTTCCTGAAATCAACACATACCCAGACATCACCTGTTTTCTTTCTGGATGGAACAAGATTGGAAAGCCACTCCAAATACCTTATTGGGACTATGATATTCGCTTCCACCATCTTCTCCATTTCTTTATTGACCAACGGAGCCAACTTAGGATTTACTTTCCTTAATTTCTATCGATGTGGTTTCACATTTTCTTCCAAAGGTATAACATGTTGAATAATATTATTGTCATAGGATTTTAGTTCATTATATGACCAAGAAAATACGTCCCTGAATTCTCGAACCAAATCAATTACTTTCTTTCTTTCTTGAGAATATAAAATCTTACCAACCTTAATCGGACGTGGTTCTTCCTGAGAACCAATATTTGCCTCTCCATATTCTGGATTTGAATCCGTGTATTTTAATTTGCACCTATCATGTTTGTCGAACTTCTTTTCCAAAGAGACCCTTTCCATAGGAATAGGGTTATACTTAGGTTCTTCAGTGGATCCTTCCTTTCTCCAATCAATTTGGTTACCTACATACTCTTCAACGTTGGCCATGAATATATGAATCTCTTTGTCGTCATCGAAGACTTCCCAATTATTGAAGTTGTCTGGCACAGGAGGACGAAATATTACTTGCACTTTGCACATATCTTGTACTTTATTATTTGGATCAAAGACTGAGGAAAAAAACGTGAGAGCATCTGCTGTTTGGTTCACGATTCCCTTCATACCGCTTGCAAAGAAATAACTTGTAAATATTGGATAGTAATTCTGACCACATCACTGTATCTTTTCAATCACATATTTTTACAAGAAAACATGCCTTTTACTTGACATACCACAAGGTCAGAATCACCTATAACATGTAGTAACTGAATGCCATAATATTTTGCGACATTTAGACCAAGCAAAAGAGTCGCGTACTTAGCGACATTATTAGTACAATAAAATTCTAATTGAAAAGAAAAATAATGTTTCTCATGTCTCAGGAGAAACAATACCATACCTGCACCCATACCTTCTTGGGACTTGGCCCCATCAAAATACAAGATCCAAAACTTATTGATGTCCTTCTGCGGAGGAAGATCTGTATCCAATACTTCATAGGAACCAATATCATGTTGTTATATATATTCGTTCTCCGGTTCTAAGGGATCCTCTACGTGGCGTTTCCTCATCGTTTCTCTTTGAAGATTGATGTAGCCACCTTCCAGAGTGGAAATTGTTGCATAAGACATATCCATATGTAGACTACCTCCAAGGTCTGCTCCAAACTTCCTAGATAAGAGCATCCCCTGGGATTCTGGAAGATCAATCACCACAACATCCATCCTTATGCTTATGTTAGGATGAGCAATTAATCATACATGAACATCCATCACCACACTGTAAACCTTCACCTCTCTAGAGTCCATAGCGCACACATTTTGGTACGGTCTCGACACCTGCAACCCTAACCTTTTCATCACAGCTAGAGGCATAACATTAGTGGATGCCCTTGAATCCAACATGCAATTATGCAAAACTAGATCACCAATGCACAAAGAAATAAAGAAAGGCTCATGTGTAGGATTCTTATTCTCAATTGGTAGCATGTTTGATAATATGATTGGCGCATCTTCACTTTCATCAGTCTGATTGACTATTAGTTGCTTCTCTACAGTTCCTTCTTGAAAATATAGTAACTCAACAACCTGTTTTCTGACAGAGGGGATCTTGACCAATTATGTCAAGAGTACCAGAACCTTCATAGTACCTAGATTACCTATAACATTGATATTTAAAGGTTCATCAATAACCAAATCAATCAAATAAGACTTACCTAAACCTACCATGGGCGCGGGAAAAGCTTTTGTCCCTTCCCTATTCATTGATGTGAACCTCCTTTGGTTTTGATAAACATTTCCGGAGGTAATATTCTCATACCATTTCCTTATTTTCTCTTGGTTAGTGTTGGCCGTGAGAATTGTACTAGGCCAACTTATGGAAAGACATCCCACACACTCAACTTAATGCAATCTTGTATGTGTTTAAAGTAACTATCCTTCACAGGATCAAGGCCCTGCTGCCTGTATGATGTGCTCGCAAAATAGAGAGTCTCTCTAAGGTGGGTGTGTGCCAAGTTTACTCAAACCAAACTGCTAACAAATCAAAGAAATTTAACCTAATGACTAACTAATGCTAAAGATTATCTTAAGCTAAATGCAAAAAATAGTAGCTCCTAATTCTATTCTATGATAACCTAAATGCATACTACCTATCTCAGCCAAGAGCATGAGTTAAAATTAATATTAATTCAGCTTACATTTAAAAGATAAACATATAATAATTTAAATTGAAGAACAATCTCACAATCAAAGTATTACATGATAATAAAAAACTTAAAAGCTCTTACAAATTAACGGATTAAGATCACAATTCAAAGTACCATAGCTTCAAAAGAGTTTTGATATATCAGCCTTAGGAAACACCTCCGTCTCTGGTTTCGTGAGAAAAACTTAGTTTTGCATAGGAACAAGAATACAAAACAAAAAGAGAAACACAGTCATCTCTTTGGTTTATGGAGACCATCCCTAACAGAGAAACATACAGAAAAATGGAAAAATAAGTTCATCCAGTTTCCTGGAGCATTCCCCCCTCTACTGGTAGTGTCTCCTTCACTCTGCAAACAAAAAATTTCACAAAATAGAAAACAGAAAAATGAAAACAAAGTTTCACTTATTCATTCGAGACCTCCCCCTTGACAACAACCTCTGCTTTGGTTTAAATAGGCAAATACAAACAAATAGAAAACTAAGAGGCGAATAGAGTCTCCTTACTGGCCGCAACTGGAGAAAATGTGTCCAGAGAACCTAGGAAATCTCTTGACGAGTTCACCTTTTTCAGGAAATTCCCCACTAGACTGGTAAATGGATCTATCCTGCAAAAAACCCATGTTTCGGAATTCGTTATTTCTCCTTCATTCGTCCGCAGCTTGCTGCCGAAGTTCGCTTCCTGAATATTGACGGGAATCTGATATTCTTATTTGTGTTTTCTAATGAGTTGACTTTCCAGTAATTTTATGGCATTCTCGCATCTTTCACGATCTAACATGCAGGTAAAATTACAAATAATCATCAATTACTAAAGGAGAACAATAATTCAAAAAATGATAAGTGAAAGAATTAATAATAAAAGAGAAAGGAATTTTTCCTTTTCTTAATTGTTGGTCACAAAACCTTTCAATCTCTCTAACCAATTTTCTCCCTATGTGAATGGTAATTTCCTTTACAAGCTGATATTTAAGCAAGCAATTTCATTTTCTGGTGAATGAACAACTTTTTGTAACAAATCTCTTTTCACTAATCCACTGCATTATCATGCCCTCAGTAAAATCGTTGGATTGATATCATGAAACTTTTAACTTCGCGGTGAAAATAAATGATATAGCGTGATCATACGATATATATAAAAGAAGTGATCTCAGTAAAATAACCATAGTGCAATAAGAGATAAAAAAAAAATTGAAGTAAAGGAATCTCCCTTTCTCCCGTTCGGCGTGGTGAGTTGTTTCCATGAAACATTTATAACATAATCTGGAAACCTTCTCGAAGAAAACGTGGCAGCTTCAGATAGTAATTCATATCTTTCGCAAACGTTGAGTCTTCCTTGGTTTCTTCCTTGCAACACTGCAATATTCTCTCAATAGACTTCTGGCAGCCAAACACATGTCCAATGATTTCAACAATTAAGTATTACACAACATCTAATTGAGTTTAAACGATGTGCTCAACTCGCAATTGTCGTGTTTATCTCATTCATAAACCAACATCAATAATAACATATTTCCTTTTAAGATCTTCATTTAATTAGATCTTGTGGTAGCCATGATGGGCACAATCCTTGATATGTTGGTTACTCCCTTTACCATTTTGTCTTCCTGAAAACCACCATAAAAAAAATCGACGTAACAACAATATTTATTTTTTGAATTTTATCCAAAGTTAATATGGAAATCAATGACGTACAAAGCTTTTGCTTAAAATAACAAAAACAGATTCAGTTTAAAATGCCATGATGATGTCATGATTTTTGAAGGATTCCAACAAATAAATATGTTCATTACCATTCCATAATCCAATAAAGGTATAGACAATTTCATTGGGATGTGTCAAATGTCAAAATTATTCCATGTTAATTTTCCAAAAGTATGCATTTTAATAGTTCTTTCTTCAATTGGAAAGCATTTTAGTTGGAATTGTTTATGCTTCCAAAACCCTCACAAATATCTCAAAACGTCTTTCATTTTCAAATTATAAACTTGTTAGCAAAATATGGATAAATCATGCACGTAGATCATTAAACAAGTTTTCAACAAGCTTTTAGTTGACATCAAAATGAAGAAAATGCATTAATATCCCAAATTGATTTCTCACTACTTTGAAAGAGAGATTAAAGTGCATGAAGTTATTAAAAAACTTTTTCCCTCAAAAGTATTTCTCCTTTAAAGCAACATCTAATGAAACTATGCACGTTATTTTTCAAACTTTAAAAAAAAACAAACCTTTTGGGATAATGTTTCTTAAAATATTTAAGTGGATTGAAATTCTTTACGGAGTAAACTTTCTACCCGACCATTTGCACCGATCGGACAACCAGCAGTGTGTGATGTGACAACTCACGCACTGCTGGTCGTCAGATCAGTGCAAATGGTCGGGTAGAAAGTTCACTCTATTCTTTACACTTTTGATCAAATGATAGAAAAGAATCAATGAAATACTGGAAATATGGAATTCTTAAATATTATGATATAAACATATCATTTGATCAAAATGTATATGAATTTTCAATGTAATTCACTGAAAATATTTAAGCTTTCAGAACTTAATAAATTGAATAGATCATTCAACATCATAATTAAGAACTCAATTCCACTTCTTAAAAAGATTTACTCATATTATCGCAGTGTGTCGAAGTGCTAGTTTAATCAATTTATGCATTGAGAGCTGAGGGTAGGCAAGATTCACGAAAACATTTCGTAAATCCGATTTTCCCAAATAGAGGTATTGAATTAACTTGGATAAGTTCAAATTAGAGTATGCGAGTGCTACTGGACAACCATGATGCCAAAATAGAGATCAACCATGTAAACAAATCCCTATTTATAAAATCCAAGCCAAAGAAAAAGAAGCGTGGGAAATCAAGGATCCAAAAGATATCATCGAACAACTGAGTCAATCAAGCAATACAAAAAGAAAAACGAAATCACTAAATATTTAAAAAATTCTAATGGGGGCCCCTTCATTTTTCAAACCGAAGGGGAATTTGTTGGGGTGCCAACAAATGGCGACATACTTGGGCGAACCAATTATCTCTGCTCATTCATTTCAAAAGCTACAAGAAAACACAATCTTAAAAATTTGCTTAAGACAAGTCAGAAATCCTTAATCTAAAAAGAACCGACAACCAATTTACCTCTATGAATATTTTCAAAACTACCTTCATTTCCGTTGATAAAGATTTTAGTCATAGACAGGTTGAAAATTATCCTGTCAAAACAAAGTATTTAGGATAAAAGTAATCCACATCAGTAGTATAAAGATATATATTTACTTATCTAAAAAACTTTCAAGACCTGTTCCAAATATAGAACTCTTTTATTTTTTTTAAGTGAAGAATACTATTCAGGCCTGGTAACCAGATATTAACAGCATAATTTATGATTTTTTCCAGAAATAAACAAGTCGGCTTGTGATGAGGCCTCTTGTCCCTTGATCTTATGATCAAGATCCATCACCCTGGTGATCAAAAATGATGTTACCTCTAATAAAACTGATGATCATGAGTAGGCCGGCTCGTGATAAGACCTCCTATTCTTCAATCAAAATTCAACTTATTACAGATAATTACGCACTGGAGCAGACTTCAAAATCTTTGCAAATGGTAAATAAACTTCTAAAAGAATGACTACTTAATGTAAATTGATAAAGATTTTCCCAGTATTAAGTTTCGACAAGGAAATCTATCAGCTATCTCAACTATAAAGAAACAGACGGTTGAACGTTAATCTTGATCATAAACACAAACGTTATCGATTATAGGTTTTTATCGGGTTTGAGAAAAACTGATCAGTTTAAGCAAATATTGAAGATCTTCCTCATTTCAACTAATTAAGATAAATGAACAAACTGTAATTAAGCCACAAAGTTTATTTATTTACAATAACCCCTTTTCAAACTTCAAGCAAATTGAAAAAACAAATCATAGCAAACCTGTAAAATAAAATCAATAAAAGCAATAAATCTAAAATGGATATATGCAAATACAAAATGAAAATTTAGCCTGAATAAATTAACATCTTACATGGAGAAAAATGAAATAGCTATATCAGAAATGAAATGAAAAGAGACAATTAGTTTCTACAAGATGAAAAATATGTCTCTCTCTTCTTTCTTTAAATTATAATTTGCGACATAAGGATTTGTTAAAAATAAGCAAGATGTTATAATAAGTTAAGCCCTCTTATTAATAAGCAAAAGAAAACAAACCAAAACAAATAAATTTAAACTAAATCTTAATTACATATGCAATTACAACTCAAAATATTTTGGTATTGATGTGCAACAACATTCTTTGTTTTCTTAAAATTTCTTGCGTATGTTCATAAGAATGTATAAACATTTTCCCAATTAAGTCGAAAAATTAAAATATATATGAATTTAAAAGAAAATTTTAAATAAATATAATTATAAGCAAGAGAGTAAAAGGTAAAGAAAACATCCTTGAATGTGTTGATAAATTTCACCTCTTGAAATTGACATCACTTTCATAACTGCATTTATTCAAAACAAAACAAGAAAAAAATGAAGAAAAACTAATCTAAACCTAAGCCTAACTATGTACAAGAGAAATCAATTGTAATGAAAATTAAGTAAAGTGAAATAGCCAACGAAGCCATCGAAACATTTTCATTCCTATAAGAAAAACACCACTTCAATTAGTAACAGAAAATGATATATTAAAAATAGAATAATAGATGCCTCGTGCTTACCACTAAAATCTTTACTTGTATATACATAAAATAAAACATTACCATTGAATGGAAACTTCTTGAGGTAAGAAGTCTCAAGTCCATCTGCAACTCTATCATGGAAAATATGAACATATGAATTTATAAGTGAATGATCAATATCAATAAAATTGCATGATTGAGAAATTGTACATCATGAATGAGGATCTTCACTAATCATTGGTTGAAACTGAAGTAAATGATTAGAATCTAATGAGGTATTGTCCCATATTGTCTTAGACACGCCTTCATCAAATGAATGGGAATCATGACTAGTTTTAATGAAAAAATCAGTTTTAACAAACTCATTATTTAATAAAGGAGATCCTTCATTTATTGTGAGAGGTGATGAATTAATAAGAGGTGTTTCTAAAAGTATACAACTCTCATATTTGTATTTTTCAAGAGGTTCATATTTTTTCTCTTCATCCCTAAAACATAATTTATCATCTGGAAACCCATGAAAATTTTGCACATCAAGATGAAATTCTAATAGATGTGAAAGATTATCCCGAGAAGCACAATTATTAAATAAATTAGGGTCTAATGAAAAATAGGTGGATGAAAAAAGAAAACTAAAAGTATCCGTTGATAATGAATTTTCTTTGAAAGAAAAGTTTTCTTCTATTTGAGTATTTGTATTTGATTTCAAATGTTCATTAACTTCTTCTCCTAAAATCAGATCAATATCCTTTACTGAAAAATTTGAACATGACAAATTATCTTGTTCATTGCAATTAGGTAAAGGTTTAAATGAAACACAAGGCCCATCAGAAAAATGAGATTCAGGAATAGAACCCCTTATAAGAATATCTTGGTCTTGTTTAATTAATGTAGGAGAAGTTATTCCAATATAGATTTCAGATTTGGTCTTTTTCTCTTCTAAAATAGTTAATAAGATCTTGATTTGAATGACAACTTTCCTCACTTAGTCTTACAGTTTTATTCTCATTAAGAAAAGGTGAATTAGCATTGTCAAAAGGGACAATAACATTCTCTAATACATTGTATTCCTTTCGATTATGTGAGGTGAAAAAAGTTGGACAATATTGCTGATTTATAACTTCTAAACTTTGATTAGAATCAATCGAAATATTGTTATGTGAAGAAAATTGATTTTTATCTGATTGATCTAATTCTTTTGAAAAAGACATAACTTGATGGAACAATTGAAAAACAGAAGTGACAAGTTTCAAAGGAAATCTGTAACAAAGATTAAAAAATCTGTTTGCATAGTCCTTATATGATTCATCGAATTTTCTTTTAAGATTTAATAATTCTACAAACAATTTCTCATAATCAGGATTGTGAAAAGCATAAATAAACTCACCTAAAAATTGTTGTAAAGAATGTTGAGATGGCAAAGTTTCAAACCATTTTCGAACTTGGCCTTTGAACATCAAAGCGAACGATCTACCAATGATTGCTTCATCGATAACATGATTAGTAAGAAAATTTTGCAAAAATTGAGAAACATGATCAATTGCAAAAATTTCACTTTCACCATCAAATTTGTTTTTTGACAAGTGATAAACTATCTTAGATGGAGTAGAATGATTATTTCTTGATACATGGCTCCTAATAGAGATTTGGGTTGAATCTATGAAAGATAAATAACATTAATAAAATGATTCATAAAATAGTTAGCTTGTCGTCTAACTAGCCCTTAAGCACACATGTGCTACTAAAATAATAAAATTATAAAACTGAAATACAAGAGTTAGAGGCTAAAATATTATTGAAATAATTAAAAATAAATAAAATCATTTGTTTTACCTTGCCCTCCTTCTAGCGCCATTTGTTGGCCGGGAGAATTGTACTAGGCCAACTTACGGAAAGACAGCCCACACACTCGACTTAATGCTTGCAATCTTGTATGTGTTTAAAGAAACTGTCCTTCACAGGATCAAGGCCCTGCTGCCTATATGGTGTGTTCTCAGAATAGAGAGTCTCTCTAAGGTGGGTGTGTGCCAAGTTTACTCAAACCAAACTGCTAACAAATCAGAGAAATTTAACCTAATGACTAACTAATGCTAAAGATTATCTTAAGCTAAATGCAGAAAATAGTAGCTCCTAATTCTATTCTATGATAACCTAAATGCAAACTACCTATCTCGATCAAGAGCATGAGTTAAAATTAATATTAATTCAGCTTGCATTTAAAAGATAAACATATAATAATTTAAATTTAAGAACAGTCTCACAATCAAACTATTACATGCTAATAAAAAACTTAAAAGCTCTTACAAATTAATGGATTAAGATCACAAAAAAAATGTTAGATGCTTTTAATTCTGCAAACTAAATCAATATCAGCTGATAGATCAAATGCAACAACAATCACTATCTTTCAAAATAAGTTTTAAAAGACTCTAATCATAAGAAATGAAGCATAAACTAAAAGCAAAGTTTACAGTTTGCTTCAATCCCACAGAAGATAATGATGAACATGACAAGTAATCTGGTTCAATTACTCCATAAAAGAAATTTTACAAATATATGAGAACAGGTTCCAATGTCCATTCAAAGTACCATAGCTTCAAAAGAATTTTGATATATCAGCCTTAGGAAACACCTCCGTCTCTAGTTCCGTGAGAAAAACTCAGTTTTGCATAGGAACAAGAATACAAAACAGAAAGAGAAACACAGTCATCTTTCTAGTTTATGGAGACTATTCCTAACAGAGAAGCATACAGAAAAATGGAAAAAAAAGTTTGTCTAGTTTGCTGAAGCGTTCCGCCCCCCCTCTATTGGTACTTTCTCCTCCACTCTGCAAACAAAAAATTTCACAAAATAGAAAACAGAAAAATGAAAACAAAGTTTCACTTATTATGTCGAGACCTCCCCCTTGGTAACAACCTCTGCTTTGGTTTAAATAGGCAAATAGAAACAAATAGAAAACTAAGAGGCAAACAGAGTCTCCTTGTTGGCCGCAACTGGAGAAAACGTGTCCAGAGAACCTAGGAAATATCTCGACTGGTTCATCTTTTTTAGGAAATTCCTCACAAATCTAGTAAATGGATCTATCCTGCAAAAAACCCATGTTTCGGAATTCGTTATTTCTCCTTCATTCGTCCGCAGCTTGCTGCCGAAATTCGCTTCCTAAATATTGACGAGAATATGATATTCTTATTTGTGTTTTCTAATGAGTCGGCTTTCCAATAAATTTATGGCATCCTCGCATCTTTCACGATCTAACCTGCAGGTAAAAATACAAATAATCATCAAATTACTAAAGGAGAACCATAATTCAAAAAATGATAAGTGAAAGAATTAATAATAAAAGAGAAAGGAATTTTTCCTTTTCTTAATTGGTTGGTCACAAAACCTTTCGATCTCTCTAACCAATTTTCTCCCTGTGTGGTTGGTAATTTCCTTTACAAGCTGATCTTTAAGCAAGCAGTTTCATTTTCTAATGAATGAACAACTTTTTGTAACAAATCTCTTTTCACTAATCCACCGCATTATCATGCCCTCAGTATAATCATTGGATTGATATCATGAAACTTTTAACTTCGCGGTGAAAATAAATGATATTGCGTGGTGATACAATATATATAAAAGAAGTGATATTAGTAAAATAACCATAGTGCAATAAGAGATAATAAAAAATTGAAGTCAGAGAATCTCCCTTTCTCCCGTTCGGTGTGGTGAGTTGTTTCGATGAAACATTTATATCGTAATCTGGGGACCTTCTCGAAGAAAACGTGGCAGCTTCAGATAGTAATTCGTATCTTTAGCAAACATTGAGTCTTCCTTGGTTTCTTCCTTGCAACATTGCAATATTCTCTCAATAGACTTTTGGTAACCAAACACATGTCCAACGACTTCAACAATTAAGTATTACACAACAGCTAATTGAGTTTTAAACGGTGTGCTCAACTGGCAATTGTCGTGTTTATCTCATTCATAAACCAACATCAATAATAACATATTTCCTTTTAAGATATTCATTTAATTAGATCTCGTGGTAGCCATGATGGGCGCAATCCTTGATATGCTGGTTACTCCCTTTACCATTTTGTCTTCCTGAAAACCACCATAAAAAAAACCGACGTAAGAACAATATTTATTTTTGAAGTTTTACTTTGAATTTTATCCAAAGTTTTTGAAGTTTTACTTTGAAAGAGAGATTAAAGTGCATGAAGTTATTTAAAAACTTTTCCCTAAAAGTATTTCTCCTTTAAAAGCAACATCTAATGAAACTATGCACTTTATTTTTCAAACTTTTCAAAAAAATCAAACCTTTTGGGCTAATGTTTCTTAAAATATTTAAGTGGATTGAAATTCTTTACACTTTTGATCAAATGATAGAAAAGAATCAATGAATACTGGAAATATGGAATTCTTAAATATTATGATATAAACATATCATTTGATCAAAATGTATATGAATTTTCAATGTAATTCACTGAAAATATTTAAGCTTTCATAACTTAATAAATTGAATAGATCATTCAACATCATAATTAAGAACTCAATTCCACTTCTTAAAAACATTTAATCAAATTATCGCAGTGTGTCGAAGTGCTAGTTTAATCAATTTACAAAAACATTTCGTAAATTTGATTTTCCCAAATAGAGGTATTGAATTAACTTGGATAAGTTCAAATGAGAGTATGTGAGTGCTATTGGACAACCATGATGCCAAAACAGAGATCAACCATGTCAACAAATCCCTATTTATAAAAGCCAAGCCAAAGAAATATAAGTGTGGGAAATCAAGGATCCAAAAGAGATCATCGAACAACTGAGCCAATCAAGCAATACAAAAAGAAAAACGAAATCATTAAATATTTACAAAATTCTAATGCGGGGCCCTTCATTTTTCAAACTAAAGGGGAATTTGTTGGGGTGCCAATAGTTAGGCATTTTACCGAGTATCTTGTTCACTTTTTTGGCATCGATTGAACTTCTCCTCACTTCTCGCATATCATCATCAAACAACCCAAACTTCCTTCTTTCAAATAAATTACACACCTCAGCATCGTCGTCTTGAAACATAGTGTTGGTTCTGGTATATTCCAGATAAAGGGCACAAGTTATTTTGTCCTGGAAACTGCGACACGCCCTACAATAGTATGGGAATTCACTCACCGCATTAGTTAGATCCAAAGAAGAGCAAGGTATCTATTGTGGAGGACCTTTACTAAAGTTCTTCGGAGGTAACCTTGGTTCACTAGGTTGTTGGGATCTTTCTAACTAGACGATTATGTTTTGCATGCTAGTGTTTTGTTGATCCATATAAACCCTTAATTGTTGCATTTGTTCAATTAGGATGTTCATCGGATCTGGGCCTTCACCAGATGCAGGATTTTTTTCTTTATTCTTTGGTTCAAGTTTTTCCCTGGAATACCTAGATGTATATGGCCTCCCTGTATCTTTCCAGCTGTCGTCTAGAACCTTCACCTTTTTCTTTGTGGATGGGAGATCAATCGGACTATCTAGACTTAGGTGGAATATGAAATATCCTAAGAAGGCCTTCAAATAATATGACAAAACCATCACGTCTGGGGGTTTGCAATATGTAGGAAATTCTCTACCAATTCTTTCAAACCTGTGATCGAATTCTTCAATGGATTCATTCTCCATTCTCACTCCTTTTTATAGTCATTAGTGCATTTTTTAGTAGTACTGGGTCCTTCTTTTCTTGCCATCTTTTAAAGAATTTATTCTTCAAGTAATCATAGGTAGCTATACTACCGGCAGGCAGAGACTTGAACCATTCAAATGCATCATGGGTTATTCAAGAATCAAAATCCTTGAACTTAACATACAAATGAGAAGTGTTAGTAAGCATAAAACACCTTTTGATACCATCCCAATGTTCTGCAACAGAAATTGCATTAAACCCCCCAAAAAAGGAATTCCCTAATATCTTTAAACTTTAGCATTTGGTTAGGATATCCTGCAATATTGGTGAAATTATATGCAAAGAAAGAAGTCATGTCTGCTTTATTACTAGAATAGGAAACATGTTTGTGTATATGAGGTAAGGTATTGAAAATGACCTAACTACTTACCAACCTTTGCCGAAGTCAATCTTTTATTCTTAACAATATATGAATAAGATACAGAAGGTGTACCTTTGAAACTTGTCCTTGTCTGATATATTTTAGGATTATTCACTAATGGAGTCGCCAGGAAAAACCCACACGGTTAGCTCGAGCGAGTCTTACCAAAATAAATAACAAGGAATGTACCTGAGCAATTTGTGGAGTCACCAGATAAACATGTCAGGTTAATAAATGTGAAATATAAAAATTCAAAATACGATGACGTACCTGAAGATTTATCAATAATGTCGTTTTTTCCTGGATATATCATTTCAATGGTTTGAGGTCCTCGGCAATGACACCAAAATGTTAAGCATTGTCAGGCTTCTTCTTTGTGGAGTCACCAGGTAAGAAATGCAAGATTAGTCCTTGACAATAATATTTTCAAAATACACAGAAAGACTTACCTCAGTTTTCTTACCGAATGTCATTATTTCCAAGGGTGTGAATGACTCGAGATCAACCGCTTCAAATTTCAAAAGGTCCTCGGCAACAGTGCCAAAAATGTTGAGCCTTGATGAGCTTCTTCTGTGTGGAGTCACCAGGTAAGATCTGCAAGATGAGTCCTTGACAATAATATTTTCAAAATACCTAGAAAGACTTACCTCAATTTTCTTACCAAATGTCGTTCTTTCCAAAGTGTGAATGACTCTAGATCAACTGCTTCAAATTTTGAAATGGTCCCCAATAGTGACGCCAAAAATGTTACTGAATGAACTAGAAAGGCTAGTCACCGGAAAACATATGAAGGAGAGAGTGACCACTATCACCTTAGTCACTCGTTTCCAACTTATTTAGAAGTCGAAACCTCCCAGGGGAGAGCCCTATAATGATCTTGTAAGGACACTAAACACCAAAGAATACCTCTTTCAACCTTGTTAATGGTCTATGCCTTATTGGAGTCAAATAAAAGAGTGAGTGTATTGGTTATCAAGTATGCTGAAACAACATGACCATCATTGATAAGCGAATGATTATATACTTTAAAAAAATGTGTAACAACAATCCTTGGTATATAGGCAGTGTGAACAACAACCGCAATCAAGTATTTATCACAATACGTACAACATAATGTAACAGTATGCTAGCAGTGTGTTCGATGTAATTCATTCAATAACAAGCAAAATAACCTAATTACTTGTGATATGCACTGTCATGAGACACATATTAGAGTTGAATAAATCTGAAGCACAATGAACAACAGTGTGCACCAGTTGTTATGACAGTGGTAGTTTGATAGGGATACGGTAATATATTAGAACCACATTAGCGAATCATTTGCACCTTAGCAATGTATATAACTAGCAATTGCCCCAAGGAAGGTGCAATAATACGCCGTTAAGGTAGTTGTTAGCGGGTAACCGAGGAAAAAAAGTGTAACATTGAAGTGAGCCAAAAAAAAATGGAGCACTTCAATGTATTGAAAAATCAGAAAAGTAACAGTTTAATAGTACATTATACAGTGAAGATGCCATTGCATGGGAGAAACATATATGATGAAGAAAAGAAGCAATGTGTAGACATAATCTGGAATTACTTGTTGTCCATGTGGTTCCAAAGTTCATATTTGTGCTAGCATAGGTTGTCAAAGTAGCTTGGAAAACAAACATTTGATGATGGTTTATATAGTCCTAACTTCTCACATTAACAAAAGTTGTGTTCAAGGAGTAGACATTTCGGCCAAAATGGTACAAATTTGAAGACATTTCCTACACTTCACAAATACAGAAAAGAACATCAAGATGAGTAAAAGCAAAGATTTCAGTATATATATACCTTTGATAGATGATTGAAACAATTGCAAACAAAGTATTTATCAATAATTACATCTCTAGACAAAACCTGTAGATTTTGGAATCTTGACAAATCTGTAGATTCTAGAATCTTCTGCAATGGACCCTGGAGGTACTGTTGCGGTACCCATGAGGCAACAGATTCCATACCTGAATCCTTGTTGCATTTGTTTAAAACCTAAAAAATACAAGAGAAACCACACTATATCAACCCATTTTTGTCATAAAAATATACTAGAAACAATTCTTATACTCAAACATACAAATTGAGGTTCTGGTTATCCATTAACTCTTTGCATTTATGTGGACAGATGTGTAGCCATGGATTGAATCTAGATGGTGCATCAGGTATATTAAACTGTACACTAATAGTCCCAACTCAGGTGAATCTAATATGCACCTTGCAGTAGAAGGAAACCTTGCATTCATAGGTCCAAACTGAGGGTGCAGTGATCCATCAAATTTTCATGTTTGTATGTTCCACTTCCTATATGTGTGACAGTGCATTGACTCTTGTGCATTGGATACATTGAATAGGGTCATTAGCAGTCTAAATTCAGGTGACTCTAATATGCACCTTTCACTGGAAGCAAACATTACATCCACGGATTCAAACTGAGGGTGTGGTCATCCATCAATTTTCCATGCTTGTATGTGCCAAAATGTGTAATATATGCATATATACCTAGCAAACCATCTAAATTGTGATATGCACCATACCCAATAGACATGTTCAAATTGTGATATGCACCATACCTAGCAATTGCCCCAAG
>LPNX010498867.1:0-15683 GCA_001517045.1 Pseudotsuga menziesii
TATATCCGGAAAATCCATCCATAAAGGAGAACACCTCGCTACCCGCACACTCATCCAAAATCTGATCTATAAATGGTGTGGGGAAGTTATCCTTAGGACAAGCATGATTTAAATCACAGAAATCAGTGCATATACGGATCGCTCCTTGCTTCTTATCAACCGAAACGGGATTCGAAACCCACTCCGTCAAGGGAACGGGATAGATGAAACCCACTTTCAATAGTTTCTCTATCTCTGCCTTTATGGCGGGTGATTTTCTAGGATTCACGGCTTATAAACGCTGTCGAACAGGCTTAGCGTTGGGGTAAGTTTTAATTTCATGTTTGACAATCCGAGGGTCAATTCCTGGCATCTCGTCGTATGACCAAGAAAAAACATCACGGAATTCCTTGAATAGCTTGGTATACTCATGAATCTCATCTTGGGAACAATCCGCCCCAATGTAGACATTCTCAATCGTACCAGGATTGTGAGAAATGTTGACAGGAATAGTTGACGATATGTTCGCCATGTTTCCATCATCCATCTGACCAGGAGAGCTTAATGGAACCATAGGTCTACCAACTTTCTGACTAAGAACCTCCCTGTAATCCTCATGCTCCAAACGGTCAAGCTCTGGAAGGAAATAAGATCTATGATGAAGCTCCTCCCATGGTGGCTCAACTCCCGACATGGCCTCGATAATCGCTTCATCTAAAGGGAAAACCGTATCAAGGCAATCGTGGGCATGAGAAGATTGTACCGCCCATGCGGGCAGCTCATAGGGGTCTTCCTCCTCCGTCTGCGAAGAGGAAGAACAAGGCACTGCAGTAGACTCTATATTAGCTTGGTAAGCGATCATGACTGCAGGCAACGGCATACTCGTTTCAATGGCATCACTCGAAGAACTTGGTGAAGGAAGAATCCAAGGATCTCCCATATGACTTGTGTGAAAAGGCACCGATCTCGTAGACGTGGAAGCACCATTGAAACTAGCTCCTATCATGAGGATAGGTGCAGGACAACTAAAGGTTCCCATAAGGGATGGATACATTCCTACACCCACACTCCCAGTTGCTGGCTGGGAATGCTCAACCTTCGGAACCGAAGCTCCTGACGATGCATTAGGAGGCGGATTCTTGAATGACATCTGATCAATCGTCACAATCTTCCCATTATGAGGAAATCTTACAATGCGAAACACGGAAGACACGATGGCTTGCATACTATACATCCAATTCCTTCCCAGTAAGAGATTGTAGTCAAGGGGCGCATCAACCACCTCAACCTCTATCGCAACGGTCTTCCCTGCCAAATGGACTTTAAGAGAAGGAATAATCCCGTGCGGCCTAAACGATCTCCCATCAAAAGCAGTTAACATGGTTGTAGATTTTGACAACTCAGGAGAACCAAGACCCTTCCAACACGACAAAGACATCACAAAAGCAGTAGCGCCCTCATCAATCACAGTCCACGTGACGATCATATTAAGACATTCTAGATGTATCAAAAGGGACACATAGTAGGGCAAGTGAGGCTGATGTCCTGTGGTTTCAAATTTGATCGTTGTAGGAGAGTCATCACCATTCACACCAAGAGTAGAAAGCAAATCTTTCCTTTACGACGGACAACTCTGAAGCACCTCCAATGCAGACATCGCACAAGGAGTATAACCCAATTCCTCGACAACTGAATAGTTCTAGGCGGCTTGAGCATTTGGATTATTCCCTGAGCACTTAAGTACCCCCTTAGGAATGCGAGGTGAAACTTCAGGTTTATCCGCAGGTTTATCCACATGTTTATCCACCGGTTTAGTGGCCGGTTTCTCAATGCGCAAAGGAGTTCCTGGTGGATCAGGTTCTTTACCTGGGTCGGGTTGTGACGAAGTATAATCTTTCACACGCATCACAACTTTCGCGGCACAAACCATGTTAATGCACCCACGACCACTAGTCTCAGGTGGATCATCATCACTAGATTGGTCCTGGGACTTCGAGTTCATATTCTGGTTATGCGGTAAAGGGTTTGTCAACACAGTTGGGCCCTGTGCTATGAACTTCGAAGCTTCATCCATCCTAGGGCACAAGTATGTGAGGTGATCATCCTTACATAGCTTTCAAGGAAACTTAACCTTACGTTTATTTTGCTTGTTCCCCCCAGCATTTTTGTTGTTCTTGTCATTATTAGTGGCATTTTCGTTCTTATTCCCACCCTTCTTATTATTTTTACCCTTCTTACGATTCCGTCCGGGTTGCTGGTTACCCTTCGGGTCCGACGTTTGCACAGCATGTACATTCGCCGTTTGGGTAGGATGAGATGAAGCCGTAGCTTGTCCCGAGGCAGATTGGTTGGTAGATGACTGAGCTACTTGTTTCACAACCGAACCTGGAGGATTTTTGCTTGCACACCCCACAATGCCATCGGCATGTGGTCCAGGTTTAACCTTGGGATCAAAACTCGAACGAGGAGCATTAGGTATAATCTCATATAACAAACCAGACTGAGCATAAATCAAGTCTATTTCCTGCGCCCTAAATATGGCTTGTTCCTCATTCTGAACTCCGGATGTGGAAACATCCTTCACTATGTACGGCAATAAAGACTTGAGGAACCACTCAAGGAGGAATTCCGGCAGTATAAAGGCTTTGATTAATCTCTTCCGTCTATGCCACTCCTGAATATGATCAGAAATATGGGTGGCTTTATCTTACCGAAATGTCGACAAGAGTTCAGTACCAACATCATATCGTACTGGTAGTTGGAAGTGATTAAGGAAAGTCATCACAAGATCATCAAACAAGGTAAAGGCACCCCTAGGCAACTCTATATACCATTTCGCCGCAGGCCCTGTGAGGGTGCGTTGAAATAGTCTCAGACGGACTGAGTCCTGATGCAAGGAATTGGAAGAGCACCATAGGTGGAAAGTCGTAACATGTTCGCTCAGATCCTCTCCTGGTTTGCCTTTGAATTTAGGTATATCCGAAGGAAGCTTGGTAGGGACAGCCGGCCAAGCTGGTTCGTGAGCTACAGGATCGTTCGTAAGTCTTGACAAGTCAGGTAAATTTAGTGTCGCGAGGAAAGGGAGCTTCGAATGATTAGGTCTTTGGACCGCTCCCTGGTTCACATAGGATTGATTACCACCATGGCCATGGCCATAGTGACCTCCTCCTGTATGACCCGTGTAGGGTGGCGCCGAAGTACCATAATAAGGTGGCCCTTGACTAGAGGGAGCTACAAAGCCATAAGTAGGGGGATAAGCAGGTTGTGAATACCCGCCTCCATAAGGTGCAGAAACCTGTCCATACTGCGTCCCATGATGGGATGCATAGGTCATCGCATGCGATGCCCCATGAGACACTCCATAGGAAGGGATATACATTTCGAAAGTCAGAATATACATGCCCGAAATAGGGATATACGTCGAGGAAGTAGCAACCTGACCTCTAGAAACATGAACATAACCCCCTGAAACAACGGGTGGTATGTAGGCTTGCGATGCAATGGGTCTAGAAACTGCAGTATGGACCTGACTCGTAGCTATGTGCCGACTCGAAGGACCACGTGAGGGAGGTGGAGGGTTCGCATTCGAAGAACTCAGAAGCGAGGATGAAGGGATCTCTGTAATACGATATGTAATAGTGCCTATCGTCACTCTTCTGGAACCTGGTATCGCTATAGGCTCACTAACTCTAGACCTAGGAGGTACATAAGATGTGGCTTCCACCACTGGGATGGAAGGTGCAATATGACTAGTACTTCCAAACCTCTCCGCAAGGTAGGGCATGGGAATGCCCCCAGGTATAGTGTTAGGGTCAAAATCAGATTCGGCATGAAATTCCAAACCATGAATAGGGAAACCAGTCGAAGCATAAACACCGTAGCTAGTGCTGGCAGGTTCAAAGTGAGTCTCGGCATCTTCCGGCATTCCATACCGGTAATGCTGTAACGAGGGGTCAGGCCTAGAATGGATATGTGTATCATGCAAGGCTCCTATCTCAGAAATCACAGGTCCTAACTCAGTTAGGTCGGGTGAAATATCATAACTAGGTGTAAAACCCCCATCGTCAACACGAATGGGAGGAGGAAGTGACTCAGATGTGTCCTCTGAATGGTCTCCCATGGTGTGTGAATCAAAGTGTGATGTAGTCCACCTGGACTGTCTAGGTCCCTCTCCCAAAGGAGGAGGATCAGTAGAAGGCGGAAGTCCTGCTAAACGACGAGAATAGCGCGGAACCGTACCTGAATCCACAATGACTCAAAAAATAGCAAAGACTCTCTATCTACGTCAACCCTAAGCCAACTAGCGTGTACAGAGAAATCACTATGAAATCTAAAGCCAAAAGCAAGCAAACAGGGGCTGGATAAGTGAGCTCCCGAATGTGGCCGGTATGTCTCGCCTAGGAGAGGCTTGAGAGGCCCTTGTCACCACAAGCGGAGGTTCGTAACCAATTATTGTGGCCCTCAGCTTCAACGCGTATAGCGACTGTGCTGTCCGACCCCAACCTGGCCGAGACACATGCAAAATAACCTTTACACGTACCCCCTCGATATCCTAGGTAAGGTCACTAAGGTCACCTCAATATAATCAACGCTCAGGTGGACAGTCGCGGGCGGGATTGACCGTATGGGCAGGGTAGCTGAGCCCGAAACTCTCGAAAGAGACCCTAGATATGAATATAATCCTGGCTATATCGCCGGTGCTACACAGTTCTCGACCAGGGGTTATCCCGATTAGACAACTGCTCACACTACCTAGTGCTTGACTCCCTTTTGAGAGGAGCTTCCTGAGAACGTCGGTTATACCAAGGGTTTCACACACTCCCTGGACAGACACCTAGTTGTTGTAGTTTAGTGATCTTGGAGAATTAACTTTCAATGAACTATTCCAAGATCCTAAAACCTAATCTTGTTGGTGCACCCTATAAAAGAAAAGATTGTAAATCATTTTATTTAGCGTTGATTTTAGTTGGATTTATTACTCAAAAATACGATATGGGCATGCAACTTATGGTGTTATGACGCAACAAGAATTAAAATGCACACCTAACAATCCATGCAAATGCATGTGTCCATGAAAACAGGGTATGCGTACTACGTGTAATGCACAATTTTTCTTCAAATGCTGAATGCAAATTTTCCTATATGAACACCTAACTATTACTCCAAAGCAAACCTAGATCTAGTGCAAGTACAATGCAAAGTGCATAATGCAATGCATAATGAGAAGCAAATATTTTTGTATTTTTTGAAAATAAAGAGATACAATAAGCAAAAGAATGATTCTACCCACCCCAGACTCTACAAGCACACATAAACAGCATTCCAGCAAAGTACTAAGGTAAAAGGACTCTAATGAACTAATCTCAAACAAAAAATCAAAGATGCCATGACAAGAACTTTCCTAAAAAGAAAATTTAGGCTAAAAAAGAACGTTTCTGGTCAACCACAGAGGCAATAACAGACTCAGGCAGTGCCAAAGGAGACTCAGCAACTATCAGAACTCACCCAACAATCCACTATCTTCCACAAAAGGGTAAAAACCAGGGTATACGCGACTGTGTGCAGTAAACCCGCGTGTATACGCGGAAATACCAGGTAAACCCGCGTGTATACGCGACTGTAAATAATAAACCTGCGTACAGGAAGAAAAAGATGCATAAATCACAGGCAAACAGACAGGATGAGACTTATTTCACACCAATCAGGCTCTACCAAGCATACATGCCCCCATAACCGACACAGAAACAAGAGAGAGAGAGAGCAATTCAAATACATTGAATGCCAAGAAACCAATCCCCAAAGGTCAATTACTAGGAACTCCCCAGCAGAGTCGCCAATTCTGTTACGGAGAGAAATTCCTATGGCTTGGGGTACCACAACAGACAGCTAGACTCCAGAAATCAATCTTTCCCAATATGCAATAGAAATAAACAATCTAATACTAAAGGATCGAACCTCATACCTTATTCCGGACGGTTGTAGTAGATCCCCGTTGAGCTTTCCAATCTTAAGCTTGAATTGTTATAGCACGTCCTCAACAACAAGTAAACAATATAAGCATACTATATTTCATGGTGTTAGATCTATTCTAGCATATATAATCAATAATGTAAAAGCATTTGACATATTCCAATGGAAACAATATTCATTCAAATACACATTACTGGACAGGAAAAGATATTTCTATTAATAAGAATCAGAGATGACAAGTGACAACCTCTGACGGCACGTCTGTGAATCGGAGAAACTGAATCCCCCACTTGGGCCTCCACCACCTCAATCCTCCATCATTTTGATAGCAAGCTTACTAACAAAGGGCAAGCTTGGGAAGAACACAACAATGCTCCAAGGGACAAAGGGATGCAGACTCAAGCATAAAGTTCTGGCAACAATGGACTATAATTTCGATGCTCTCAATTTTCTCTTATGCTTTCAATGTACCAAGGGGTTCCTTATATAGCTTTTCAAAGGGATATTGAAAGGTCGAATCCGTGCGATCTCAAGGCATATGGAAGGCCAAGAGTCATATGAGTTGGATCCAAGTCAAGGAAAACTCCAAAATGTTTTGGACTATGCACACATCCCAATGTACGTGACTATCGAGGGAATACCCGCGTATGTACGCAGTTATCGGGGAAAAAGCCGTGTATATCAATATTCTAATGTTTTTGGGGATGATCAAGGTAACATCAAAAGATATAAAGTGGTCCAAAGGGGCTAATGAGTCTGCAGCAGGACAAGGGAAGGCCATACAATGTGTGATTCACCTAGTGTGGTTAAATCCGCTATAACAACTCTCCAAATTTGCAGTAGCTCCTCGATATCAGGATAAGTGGCTGATTCTATCCTTAATTGAGAATTACATTTAAAATATTCAACATCATTCTTAGCCAACTTATGACAAATTCAGATGTAAACATGGATCTTGCTTTGCACTGCAAATGGCTATTTAATTAACTGTTCCATATCACATATGCTGATGTGGTCCAATTCATTTATTTTCTCCTCCTACTCGTCTCTTCATTTCTCAACCTACTCGAGCATAATTATAGGTGGAAATTCCTTCTCAATGAGCGCCATGGTAGGAAAAGATAATTCAGTCATGATATGATCCACTGCATAGCACCTCATGTTGCAGATAGCCTGAGCTTTCTTTATGGCATCGACCAACGTATCATCCAAATCTTCCCATGCTCTCAGAATATTTCTGACTCTTTTAAACAGAAAAGGGGTGAGAAGAGTGATATTATTAGGCCTCTCCTTCATGTACCTCTTACAATCAGTGACTTCATCATAAACTTTTGAGGTCTGATGACTTTTCTCAGTTAGGTCCTCCAAATCCATAAACATCTTGTCAAACATTGTATGAGTATCATATATATGAATCAGAGTTCCAAACAACTCACATATCAAATCAAAATGTTCCCTGTTAGTTCTGATAGCAAGCTCCTTAAACTCTTCTTGGGAAAACCTTGAAAATGAAGATGAAGCTGCACTTGCAATTGCATCTTCATTTTGCTTCTCTAATGTTGCAACCCTTTGAACCAGAGTAGCATTATCATTCTTTTCTTTCTACAACTCCTCACTGAGAGAAACATTCTTCACTTGGAGTTGATCCTGTTTGTCCATCTCTTGTTTCTGGAGTTTCTCTAGTGCTTCTTTCAAATTCATAATTTCTACCTTTTGCTTATCAAACTCTCTGTTTAGAGAGTTGACAGCATCCATATTGGCACTTGTAAATGCAAATAGAATAGAAGTTGCATCTGTAGCATAAGCTTGTGGATCATTTAATTGCAGTGTCCATAAAAATTCATTTACCACTGGCATATCCACATCGTTTGGATCCTTTCCCCTCTTCTTTCCCCGTCTTACCACATATTTCTTAACTTTACTATACCTATATTCACCCAGGGATACCACAAAGTATTCATTGAATACATCTTTGAATTCATCAATATGAGGTATATTAATGCCTGTGGAAATCAAAGATGAAGTTTGAGTGGTGGTTTAAGAAGGTATATCCATGGTGACATGAGAAGTGGCATGGAAGGAAGCAACATTTTGGGCAAGAGTAACTTCAGGAGCTGAATAAACGTTGTGAGCAGGAGCTTCCAAAGCAGGAATTTGCATAGTAGTATCCTTAAGACATGATGATGGTGACATTATTACAATTTTTTCAGACATAGGGGATGAAACTGTGCTAATTAAAAAAATATGCAGAGGGATTTAAAAACCTGGAGTCTCAACAGATGAGGGAATAGGTTCAACCCCAAGAATAGGTATTATTGACTTAGGAAAACAAGTGGCATTACGGTAGAGTTTTCTCATAAAAGGTGTTGCAATAGAACCATCAGAAAATCATGAAAAATCCCTTATTGAAGAAATAAGTATTGTGGAGGAAGAGGGAGTAGACTGACATAAAGGTTGAGATTGATGAAGTGGGGATACTACATTACCATTGGTACCATTAGTGAGATCTTGGAAATTATTACCAGTCTCAATAGAAATAGGCACAGGAGAAATTCTTCCCTCCTCTTCCTCTAAATTATTCAGGTCAATAGTAGGAACATAACTAGAAATCTCTGTCTTTTTTAAAGAATTATCGTCAACCTTAGTTTGTTCAGGTAGAGTCTTTTCAATCACATTGGTTACTACGTGGGAAATTTTAGGTGACTGAGATGTTACAACTTCTTTTGTATCTAAGGCTTAAGTCATCATGTTCATATTTTTCTTTATTTGCTCTGAAGTCTACAAATAGTCCTTAACTTGTTGTTCCACAAAGGCTTGGGGAATTTCTCCCATGAGAGATCTCCCTTTGTCTAAACCTGAGTTGGTTTCCACCGATGTAGTTTTGGGTGCTAGAGGTTATTTTCTTCCAGCTTTAACTTCTTTTTATTTTTCAATCCTTTCCAGGATGTCCAACTCCATCAACCTGTAATGCTTTACCTTGTGCCTAATCTCTTTCTGATACTCTAGTATATGTATTTTTTCCTTCTTGCTCTTAGACCTTTCCAGGACTTCAGAAAATGTATGTACTCCTTGATAAATGGAATCATCCAGAGTTTCGTCATGAGCATAACATGTTTTGAAGTGGTTCTGCATCAAGTGTAAAACAACAATCCCTTTGGGATCATGTTTCCTTTTGATTGCAAAACCAAGTTTAAGTGACATGATATGGTCACTCAACTCCGATGCCCAAGGAGAAGAGGGAACACTCAAGGATCCAATTGTAATAGAAAACCTGGTCCAAAATTTTCTCTTTTGTGCAACACATTTCTTATAGATTCCCTTTGTGAGTGTTTGAAATGAGATCTCTTCTAAGACCAACCTGTCTCAGAAAACCTTAGGAAACATGTGAGCTATGTTATTTCCATAAACCCTGATGCAAATGAAAGATTCACCAACCGTACTAGTCTCCCATAGTGGCTATGAGAGATTTTTCCTCCAATGAGAATGCAAGGGATTATTTGTTGAAAATCAGAAAATACACCCTGCCAAGAAAACTTTCACATATATCATAGAACCGAGTCACATAGTTACCATCCCAGAGCTCAGAATGGTAAATATGTACAGGTGGGGCTAGCAATTCCCAACTCCATCCCAAATTAGGGTAATAGAAATCAGCACATAATATGTCCACAATGAATGCGGTGAGGTAAAAGTTGGTCTTTTTCTTCGCATTGGATTTCTATAACTCTTGGATTGTGTTTTTAAGTTCAAGTGATAGAATTGAGGCCCAAGGGAAGGATTCACCTGTATTAATAATGTGATAAGCGATGGGATCCTATTCCTCTTTAAAGAAAGAACTATTGGGAAGGCCATAAATCCTACACAACATGGATGCTAATAGGGAGTAAGGCTCTTTGAACCACTCGACGGGGTATAATTCATATTTCCTCTTGGAAAATTTGCAGGGTTCCATCATCCAATATTTGAGCATCTGGTCGAAATTGAATTTGGATTTGGAAATGTTAACAAAATCTGCATCTAGACGCTGGATATAAGGTTTAAGATCATACATCCTGACAAAGGTTTTCAAATAGAAATTAGTGAGCTGATACCCAGTACTAGTACTGAAAGAATGAGCTTTCATATTGGCGTGGTCAATAATCCACTGCAGAACATCGTTATAAGGTAGGATGGTTGGTCTGGCAGCAATCATATCCAAGCCAAAATACCTAATTCTCTCATACAACGTTTGGTCGCCCTAGAAATCTGATAGGTCATTGTTATCAAAAATTGCATAAAACCTGGACCAGACTAAATGATAAGTTTCAGTGACATGACTGCTAGTACTAGAAAATACACCAAAGTTCGGGTCCTTGGTGAACATATCCTTCTAGAAGTTTTTACTACTGGTAATTTTGGGGATTTTAGATGTCACAATGTGTCATTTTAAATATTTAAACCAGAATTTAAAACTAAATTATACAGTATGCACAGTAATCAATTCAAAATGCGAGATAGCAACCTTGTAACCAACCTGAAATTGGAGCAATCACTGTTTTGAAGTCATGTGGTAAAATCTGGAGATAAAAATCACATAGCAGACTAAATTACAGTAGTAACAACAAATTGAAAAATCATAAATCAAATATATCATATATATAATTCCTAAGGAATAATACAGACCGTCAGATGAATGTAAAACAAAAAAGAATGGTCAGGATTAGCTTTACAGGACGTGGGATCAAAAACAAAAATTGCAAGTTTCTTAATTGTTCCACAACCTGCATTTCGCAACTTGCAGGTTGCGGGATGTAGGAATGCAAAATAGAAAAAAATTATTCAATTCACTTCGCACTCCGCATTCCATAGTTTGTGGGATGCAAAATGCAGGATGCGAAAATACGCAAACTGAAATGCAAACAAATAATGACCCCACAACCCGCATTCCAGAAATTGCGGGATGTGGGTTAACTAAAAGAAAACACACATAAAAAATCCCTTGCATCCCGCGTTTACAGGATGCGGGTTTAAAAAAAAATATCCAAAATAAAAATGTTTCCCACATTCTGCAACTTGTGGGTTGTGGAATGCGGGATGAAAAATGATCCAAACAAAAAAAATCTTACTGTATTAAAAACAAAGAACTCGAAAATGTATTTTTTAAAAATTTGGCGAAGTTAATGAATCCCGGTATTCAAGAAATTAAAAAAAAATATTAAGGAGACCTTTAAAGATTATGAAGATTCTTACCAAGCAATCTTCATACATGTAATTGGACTCCTGTGTCAAATGACATGGGATCTGTTGTCCCTAGAACAAGGACTTCAAAGATTCCACACATAAAGGTGCCAAATACCATGTTACCTTATGCATAAGTTCCAAGGTGAAAGGATTCAATGGACATCATCAAAGGAATTAGGGATTCAATGGTATTCTCATAAACATACTTAAAATTAATAAGGAGGAGGAATCCACCATATACTCATAATATCAAGCGTATCAAGGACCCTAACATCACCAAGGTGTGGGGGCGCCTAGAATTCTCCTTGGGTAGTATGACCTCATTAAAAAAGCAAATGACATCATATTGGTTCATTTGGAATATTTGAAATTCTACACTTCTCCAACCGACCAAGGAAACTTTCTAGGGTACCAGGGAATAGGTTGTGGTAGTGGGGAATCCAAAGAAACAACTGGGGAACAAAAGCAAAAACTTAGGAGAGATTAAATTCTCTAAAGGGTGTACAAGGATTTTGGCATTGTCCCAAGGGCTCCAAGGGCTTTGTACTTGGGATTGGACAAGGTCAAGATGTATCCTTTGACATTAATGGAATTATAACACTAAAGGGATCCTTAAGGGGCACCAAGACACACTGACACAGACTTGTTGGCATCACTGAAAATTTAGTCAACAATATCCCCCTTTGTCATTGATGAAAACTTCATATCTCCCCCTTATAAAAAGATTCCTTTGTTCACAAATCTCCCCCTTTGAGATTCCTTCCTTTACCTTATTCAATTTCTTCCCCCCCTTTTCCATCAACGAAAAAGGGTATTCCTTGTAGTATTATTGCTCCCTATTTCATGTTGATGTGTTGTGAAAGATGGATCAATTCAATTAGTAGATAGTATGACTCCCAATTTTTCTCGGAGGTACTCAAACATTTCTCTTGGGATAGGCTTCATAAATATGTCTGTAGTATCTTATTTTATTTTATATTTCAATTTGATATTATTTTCTGTGACTTGTTTCCAATGAAAGTGAAACTTGATAGGAATGTGCTTGGTCTTGGAGTGCATGACTGGATTCTTGGATATATTAATGGCTCTCATATTGTTCCATAGAATTGGAATTGGCTCATCACATGTTCACTTCATCCAATGAGTCTGAGTACAACAAGGAGTTGCTGCTATATATCCTGCTTCGGCGGTTGAGAAGAACACTGAAGACTTTTTTTTCTCAACCAAGATACTAGACAATTTCCTAGAAAGAAAGTTGTTCCTCTGGTGCTTCTTCTATTTTCAACACATCCCTCCCAATCTGCGTCTGAATAAGCTATCAATGTTAGCTCATTCTCTTTTGGTTACCAAAGTCCAAAGTCCATAGTCCCTTTTAGATATATGAAGATCTTTTGAACTTCTATAATGTGACTTTCCTTTGGAGAAGCTTGGAATATTTCAACTTTTCCAATGACCTACATCACATATGTTCTTGAGGTTGTTAGATATATAATACTACCAATAATTGATATATATATCCTTTTATTAACTTCTTTAGATTCATCTTTCTTGCTTTGTTTACAATCGGTGATCATAGGATTACTCACAGGTTTACAATCTTCCATCTGGAATTTCTTTAACATTTCCTTGATGTATTTCTCATGAGAAATAAAAATACCTTCTGTTCGTTGAGATATATGAAGACCCAAGAATAGGGTGAATTAACTGAGCAATGACATTTAAAACTATTTATGCATGTCCCTACCAAATTTTTTACTCAGTGAATCGTCATCACTTCCAAATATTTTTTCATCAACATATACTTCACCGATGAGTATGATGTTTTCGTCTTGTTTGATGTACAAATTACTATTGCACTTACCCTCTTAATGTTTTGTTATTGGAAGTACTTGTCAAATCTTGAGTACCAAGCTCTAGGACATTTCTTTATCCCATATAAATACCTTTTGAGTCTGCATACATACTATCATGTTTTCTGAATGCTAAAATCCTTCTGGTTGTTAGACATAAACTTATTCTTATAATTCCCCATTTAGACAAGTTGATTTTATGTCGATCTAATATACTTTGATGTATTTGGAGAAAGCATAATCCAATATCATTCTAATAGTGTCCATTCTGTCTACTGGTGCAAATGTTTCTTCAAATTATATTCCTTTGATCTACACATAGCCTTTACCAACAAATCAATCCTTGTTTTTGATCACACTCCCATCTTTATTCATTTTGTTTCTGAAAACCCACTTTGTGCTAATCACATTCTTGTTTCTTGGTCTTTGAAGAAGTCCCATGTTTTATACTTGTCAATTTGATCTTATTCTTCTTCCATTTCTTTGACCCACTACTCATTTGTACTAGCATCTGCAAAAGTTCTTGGTTCAATTGTAGAAAATATAGAGAAGTGTATGTGTTCATTTCTTCTAGATAGTCTTCTTCTAGTTCCTATTACGAAATCCTTATCCCAAATAATTTGATATAATGGATGGTTCTTCTAGAACGCGTTCTTAGGTATCCGTTGATCCTTATTTTTTGTCTTGTTCCACATTTTGTTGATTATGTTCTTCACCTTTTTTTATTTGTTCTTCCATTTTAATTTTCTTCATTTGTTTCTGATCATAAACTTCATCTTCTTCGTCATCTGATTCTTTTGATTCTTCTTTGGATGATGTTAGTTTGTCCTCTTTTATTTTCACATTGATTCTTTTGATCACATTTTCTAATCTCAAATTGTATCATTGGTAAGCTTTCCTTTTGGATGAATATCCAATGAATATTCCCTCGTCTACTGGAGAGTTAAATTTTCCAATATTCTTATCATCTCTTATGAAAAATTTTCATTCAACTTAGATTAATTCAACATGGTTGTAGACATATCCATTACTGATATGTTATTTCTTTCAGCAAAACCATTTTGCTGAGGTGTTCTGGAAACTCAAAATAGACATTTTATTCCATGCTCTTCACAATACTTATTGAATTCATCTGAAGTGAATTCTACACCGTTGTCAGATCCGAGGCACTTGATTTGTGATCATGTTTCATTCTTGACAAGATCCTTAAATTTTTTCACCATCCAAAAGCTTATGAATTCCTGTTGAGAAGACATACAAATTTCATCCTATTATAGTCATCAATAAGTAGCATAAATGTTTTTTCACCATTTAGTCCTTTGCTCTTGGTTGGTCCACATAGGTCAGTGTGAACGAGCTCCAAATGTTTTGTAGAAGAATTCTCTTTTTTCTTGAAATGTACTCTTTTTTGGTTTCCATGTTGACATTGTTCACATATAGAGTTAGTGGGATTTGTAACTTCTGACATATTCCGAACTACTTGGTTTTTGTAAATTTTGACAAAATTTTCAAAATGTATATGCCCCATTCTTTTTTTCCAAACCCATATTTCATCTTCTTTTCCCAATTGACATTTCTCGGACTTAATCTTATCCAAGATGTATATGTTGTTGGGAGTCCTAGTGGTTGTGGCTACTAACTTTCCTGATCCTTTATTCCTTATTTTGCATCCTTTTGAGTTTAAAAGGGGTTCATGTCCTCGATCACACATCTAACTGATGCTTAGCATATTATGCTTCATCTTGTCTATAAGCAAGACATTTTTAGCCACGAATTTTTTTGTTCCAAGCTTCACTATTCCTTTCCGCCATAATGTTTCTAAATTGTTGTTTCCAAAATAGAAAAATCCTTTGTCCTTCTCAATATTAAGAAAAGCACTTTTTTTATCTGCCATATGCTTGGAGTAACCTCTATTAACATACCATTCACCAGAGATATTGTTCTAAGCTTCAAGAGAAATTCCACATTCATAGTTGTCCTTGCGTTTGATCCATACGTTGTTGGACATTTCCTCATTTCTTACTATTGGTATATTCATTCTGCAAACTCTTGATATATTTCCAAACTTGTTACACTTGTAACATTCTATTTCTGATCTTAAAGGAACAAACCTGTTATTGTACTAAGGCCATTTGAGGCTTGTAGGGTTATTCCTATTAAATTTTCATATGCTTAGCTAAGACATCAGTATTTCATTTCATTTTCATGAAAAAAGCATATAAATAGGTTCACTGAAATATAGACAAGCAAAACCATAAAAAAGGAACACAAAGATTTATCCTAGGAAAACCCTAAAGGGAAAAAACCCAACAAAAGATTCCTCAATATAGATGCCCCAAAAAGATAAAAGATAAAACCAACAAGGAGATCAAAGCCTGATCCTCCTCCTTCTCCAGCTACTTCTCTTCTCCAATAATGCACTACACAAGTGAGAGTGTGTGTGTCTCAAATGAGGAGCACTACACCTCTATTTATATTCATCTGTTCACTTAAGTTAACTCATTTGACATGTAGGCTCGAGTTAAATCATGTAGGCTCGAGTTACACATGTAGGCTTAAGTAAGCACATTGGGGTGCTGATGACCCACCTTTACAATTAGAGGGGACTACCTCATGACTCTTATTAGTTCTTTTGATTAGGAGCATCGGGGTACAATGTAATAC
>LPNX010498867.1:15735-32905 GCA_001517045.1 Pseudotsuga menziesii
AGATACAAATAGAATATTCTTCGAAGTTACAATATTTCGACACTCCCCCTTAATGAGAAGGGTATTCTATAGCAACATCAACAACAACAAGAGTAGAGATAGGGGACATCATCAACATCACTAGGGTAACACATCTATAAATCATTGGAAGCTTTTGAACATCATGTAGTCTTCATCTTCAATCTTCAGTCTTCATCATCAGCAACATCTTCAGTATTTGATCAGCAACATCTTCATCATTTTGATCTTTCAATTAGCAATGAAATATTCAGCACTTGGACCTTTCGATCAGCAACATCTTCAGCACTTTTAATGTTCGATCAGCAACAATATCTTCGGCATTTTGACCTTTCGATCAGCAACATCTTCAGCACTTTGACTTTTCGATCAGCAACAACATCTTCAACATTTTGACCTTTCGATTAGAAACATCTTCAGCACTTTGAGTTTTCGATCAGCAACAACATCTTCAACACCTTGACCTTTCGATCAGCAGCAACATATTCAGTACTTTGACCTCTCAATCAGCAATATCATCATCAACACTTTTCCCTTTCGATTAGAAACATCATCATCATACTCTAATATTTCAATCAGAAACATCATCAACATAGAAAAATCATCATCATAGTCTAATATTTCGATCAAAAACATCATAATCATAGTGCGTCATCATCATACTCTGATATTTAGATCAGTACGTCATCATCATCATACTCTGATCTTTCGATCAGTACATCATCATACTCTGATCTTTCGATCAGTACGTCATCATCATCATACTCTGATCTTTCGATCAGTACATCATCATCATCATACTCTGATATTTCGATTAGTATGGCATCATCATCATCAGCAAAAACCTGCAATCCACAACTCAAAGACAAAATGTCTATGGATCATTTTTGGACTTAAAGTCCAGGGATGATACAATCCCACCACATTCTCAACAACCGAATTTATCGGATTGATTACGGGAGAATCAGTCCCTATCACTTTAGGACTAAGTCCAAGGACGATGCAATCCTACTACATTCTCGAGGACCGAAGCCACCCGATTGATTATAGGAGAATTAGTCCCTATCACTTTGGGACTATGTCCAAGGATGATGCAATCCTACCACATTTTTGAGGACTGAAGCCACCGGATTGATTACGGGAGAATCAGTCCCTATCACTTTAGGACTATGTCCAAGGATGATGCAATCCTACCACATTCTCGAGGACCGAAGCCACCGGATTGATTATGGGAGAATCAATCCCTATCACTTTAGGACGATGTCTAAGGATGATGAAATCCTACCACGTTCTCGAGGAACGAGGTCACATGATCTATTATGGACAGATGTTCTAGGATGATACAATCCCTCTTCATTATTGAAGACCGAGGTCTCCAGATCACTTTAGGGAAAGTACCTAGGGATGATACAATCCCATCACGTTCTCAAGGACCGAGGTCACTGGATCTATTATGGACAGATGTCCCGAGATGATACAATCCCTCTTCATTCTTGAGGACCGAGGTCTCCGGATCAATTTAGGGAAAATGCCCAGGGATGATACAATCCCACTGCAACATCATTACTCCCCCTTTCGAGGAAGGTCTTTCCGAACAACACCGAGCTTGTCTTGAAATTGTTTGAACTCTACTCGAGGCAGAGGCTTCGTCAGTACATCATCATCCAAACCATCATCATATACATCTTCAGTATGTGAATACTGAACTATCACCATCTGTATCTCCAGTATGTGAATACTGAAAGCATCATCATCTATATCTTCAGTATAGAAATACTAAAAGCATCATCATCTCTATATTCAGTATAGAAATACGGAATCACCATCATATGTATCTACAGTATGTAAATACTGAAATATCATCTATATCTTCAGTATGGGAATACTGAAATCATCATCATATATATCTTCAGTATGGGAATACTGAAACATCATCATCTCTATATTCAGTATAGAAATACTGAATCACCATCATCTGCATCTATAGTATCATCATCTGCATCTTATCTTGTATGTAGAAATACCAGATTTCTACGTGTTACATTGGAACACAGGGTTCTTTGTCATCACAACTATGGTTATCACATAGAATCATTGTAGTGTCCTTCTTCAGGTCAAAGAGACCTGATATCATCTTTTGAAGCCATATGGCTTCACAACTTAGTAGAGCAATCTGCTATGTATTCTGCTTCAACCGTGCTAAGAGAAACATTGGACTGTTTCCTGCTAAACCATGAACTCATAGCAGACCTCAAACAAAAGCATATACCTGATGTGCTTTTCCTTTCTGAGATACTTCCAGCCCAATATGCATCTATGTAGCCATACAATCTATACTCATGGCTACCATCATAGTATAGACCAAAGTCTATAGTCCCTTTCAGATATCTCATCACATGTTTTGCAAGTACTAGGTGAACCCATCTTAGTTGAACAAGATATTGACTTAAGGAGTTCACAGTAAAACAAATGTATGTTCTAGTATTTTTTAAGTACATCAATGACCCAATGATCTGTCTGTAGTGAGTCACATCCACTAACTTTAATGAGTCATCAGCTAACAGCTTCAGGTTGGATTCCATGGGTGTGGCCATGACTTTGCATTCCAACATATTGAATATCTTCAATATCTCTACCACATACTTTCCCTAGTTGAGAAATATTCCTTCTGAACTTTGCCATACTTCCAGACATAGGAAATAATGCATTAACCCAAGGTATTTCATCTCAAATTCTTCTGCTAGTTTTTTCTTGCTTTCCATGATCTGTTTCTCATTCCCTGGAAAGAATAAGTCATCCACATATAGTAATAGAATGATAGGTACATCTTCTACAACCTTGTAGGAAAAGTTAGGATCATCTTTACTCTTGGCAAAGCCCATGCTCATCAGTAAACTATATATTCTTCCATACCAAGCTCTGGGAGCTTGCTTCAGGCCATAGAGGGCCTTCTTCAACTTGCATACTTGATTCCATCTGTCTTCAACTTCAAATCCTCATGACTATTCGATGTAAAACTCTTCCTCAATCATACCATTAAGGAAGGCTTGTCTTTACTTCATCATGGAAGAAACTACCATGATAGTTTTGAAGGAAGTGTACCTTGCTTCCTAGAGTAAGTGTCTCTTCAGAATTAATTCCCTCTTTCTGATAGAAACCTCTAGCCAGAACTCTTACCTTACTTCTATCAGCAACATATCTTATCTTGCAGATCCATTTAGAAGATACCACATTCTTGCTTTCTGGTTTGAGTACTATATCCCAAACATCATTCTAGTATCATAACATATTCTATGAGTTTGTCTTCTGAGGTCATCAACATATCCTAGTCTTCTGCATTCAACCTTGAAGGTTGGAACCCACTTTACTCTTGGTATAGTCTCGATCCATCACAAATCTATCCATCATGTCGTACCATGTCGAACTCAGATATAATTTTTTGTGGTGACTCCCCCTGAAGTGGAGTATCATTTTCCCTCTTCATTCTGTACAGGTGGTTCTATGCTTGATATATACTGGTCAATAGAGTATGTCATGTCATAGTCTATTCTTTCTGGAGAGAATCATGAACCTTGCTTTGTACACTTGTTCCATCATATCATATACATCATTCCCCATGATCAATTGTTATTCTTTGATCATAGCTTCTTTCATAGCATTATTTTCTTCATCTTGAGTTATATCTTGTACCCATGGTGGTCTTCATCCTTCAAGGTGGATCTACCACTCTCTGAAGCTCTTTCTTTGGTCATGGTGACTCTGACCCTGGGAGCTTCAGATTCATGTTTATTGGAGTGAATCTTGAATTGTCATCACTTGTTCTTTGGAACAAGTCTCATCCTTCTTTTCTTGTAGGAGGTTGTACATGACCTTTCCTACAATTCAAATGCACCAGTTGCATGGCTAGAACTATTTCATAAAACATATGCATAACTAAAAATTCTTATGCATCATGCAACTGTTTAGTCAATACAACATTCATCCATATCTCACATAAACTTTCTAGATGCCTTCCATATCCACCATGAAATTATTGAGATTGTGCACTAATCCAATATGTCAGTAAAGAGGTTTGATAAGTAGCAATGGAGGGTTGTATAGCACCATGAGCTACTTACCCATCACATGCATATTAGTAGTATACAATCATTAATGCAAACAATCTATCATGCATAACACATCAACTGAATACAATCAAATGTATAACAAAACAATATCATGAAATGACAATTGAATACTTATCTTCTATTTGTTTTGTGGGTAGACTCCATCTTGATCATTCTGCTTTATCATCTTCTTCATTCATGAAAACATCATTTCTTATCCAAATGACAAAAATTGAGTTCTTCATATTCCTCATCGCTTGAGGAATCTTCTTTGAATGGTGAGAGCTTGATCTTCAATTGCTCCCATCTTCTTCTTCTCTTCTTATGAGTCGAGCTGAAAGAAATTACTTCCTTGTAGCATACATTCTTTCCATGAATCCCATGATCCTAGGAGGCCATTCGAGGTGGATATCACCACTTTTGCAATCTCCACTTCTTCTTCTACTGCTTCAAGTTGTTCTGCATTCTGGATCTTCACATTCTTAAACTATTTTCTCAAATCCATCTTCTGATTTAAGTTCTTATCTCCAAATAGATTGATCAAGGAATCAAACATCTTCGGTGTATTTAGGGAAGACACTTGTGGTACAAGTTGATCCATGATTGAATCAACATTGATCTTCTTGGCCTTGATCAATTTCTTCTTATGTAAGGCTTTGAGCCTCATCTCCGTATGGAACTAGAACCTCTCTACTTATGTAGGTGTCCAATTCATTTTCTTTAGAGAGATCATATACTTCCATGCTTGGAATTTGTCAACTTTACCAATCTTATAATCAAGCTGATGTGATAGATCACTTTTAAATGAGAACCTCAAATGCAAATAGCAAAAGATTAGACCTTACCGATTTGAGGTGTCCGTCTTGCTTCCAGACCTAGCTGATTTAGGGTTTGTTAGAGAAACCCTAATTTTCAAAACTTGGAATATTTAAGATATTATTGGATAGAAATATATATCTCTTCAAATGGATCTGTCTAATGTACTCCTTTTCTGAAAACAGTGGAGGGAAGCTCCCGAAACAGGAAGCCCTAGTTTTCCAATTTCTTCTACATAAATGCCTATCACTGTTTCTGTGATATCTCCAAAATTATTGCTCCTATGTGTCTGAAATTTTGCAATAAGGTAACCTCACATGTCCCTGATCCAAAAACATAGGTTTCATCATAATTGGTTTCAAAAATTTGGATTTATGATCCTTTTCCCACAGTGACCTGTTACAGGACTGTTCAGAACAACGAAGTTGTACAGACTTCCACGTGTCACTGTTTCATCTTCTGGTTCTAAAATTCGGACCATAGAAATTAAAGTCCATGATATTTATGGAACATCTTCAGGAATTCAATTTGGACCTCTGTATCCCAAGCTTTATCAATGTTCCACAGGTGTCCTGTGTAGAGATGAATTCTGGAAGAGGCTAGAACCCTAACTTGGAGGGATCATATCTCCCAAAATATAGCACATCTGAGGCTGAATGTGGGACAAAGTGTACATCCATATTGTATATTCTGCCTCAGAAAGTTTCATCTCTTGAACCTTGGCGAATATTGGGATATAGTGAATGTACCAAAACATAGCAGTTTTAGTATTTAGAGTTTTTCTAGCTCGGGGTCAAACTAGGGTTTGACCTTCCCGAAGTTTCACCCAACCAAAAAACTTGATCCAAGTCTCTAGAATTTGATTTTGATGAGGAGAGAAATCCTATGCTGGGCTCACTCAAAAAGGCTAGAGAGAACCAAAAATTAAGAAGCCCTAGATTCTGTAGCCGCATTTTCAGCCTAGCCTTCTTTTGCTGATCAATTGTGGAGAGAGAGCCAAAAAGTAAGAAGCCCTAGATTCTGTAGTTGCACAATGTCTTATTTTCAGGGTGGCTCTGATACCATGTTAAATTTTCATATGCTTAGCTAAGACATCAGTATTTCATTTAATTTTAATGACAAAATCATATAAACAGGATCACTGAAAGATAGACAAGCACAACCATAAAAAAGGAACACAAACATTTATCCTGGGAAAACCCTAAAGGGAAAAAACCCAGCAAAAGATTCCTCAATATAGATGCCCCAAAAAGATAAAAGATAAAACCAGCAAGGATATCAAAGCCTGATCCTCCTCCTACTCCAGCTACTTCTCTTCTCCACTAATGCGCTACACAAGTGAGAGTGTGTGTGTCTCAAATGAGGAGCACTACACCTCTATTTATATTCATCCGTTCACTTAAGTTAACTCATTTGACATGTATGCTCGAGTTAAATCATGTAGGCTCGAGTTACACATGTAGGCTCAAGTAAGCACACTGGGGTGCTGATGACCCACCTTTACAATTAGAGGGGACTACCTCATGACTCTTATTAGTTCTTCTGATTAGGAGCATCGGGGTACAATGTAATACAAGTGGTTCTCTCGGTAGGACCATCGGGGACCACAAAAATATACATATAGAATATTCTTCGAAGTTACAATATTTCAACAATTCCTTGTTTCAAAGTTTCTTCTTTGAAAATAGTTTACAACCTTGTGTCCAAATCTTCCACAAGTAAAGAAATGACCATAAAAGAAATATCCATACATTGGAATAGATGAATGAGTTTTTATTTTGAGGTCTTGTCATTCTACTAGACTTCCTTTTGGTATTGGTTATTCTAGTACGCATTTGATCTCTTATTCATTGGTGGAGTCCTTGGCAACTTCTGGATAACTTCTTAGATTTTATTATTTACCTGCCATCATTGATATTGAGGCCTCATCGATATTTTCTTGTAACTATACCTGTCTTATCAAATAATGGATTTTTATTGCAAATGATTTGTTCTATAATCTTAGAGTTTTTTTCATAACTCTTTCCAATATCTTTTGTATGTAACTTTTTCTTCAGATATACTATCTTAGCCTCAGGATTTTTCTTTTCTTTCATATTTTCCATTAGTTGTTCAGTAAGAGAATCTTTGATTCTTTTAGGTTCTTCCAGTTTGTTCTTTAGGTGAACAATAATTTTCTCAAACCCTCGTGCATATTTGTTAAGTACCATGTTATCCTTCCTCACTTTCTTCAGCACTTTCAAAGAGCTTATAAGTTTGTCTTCAATATCTACTTCACCTTCAGCTTGGGATTCTTAATAACCATTAAGATCCTCATTTGAGTTTATTGCCACAAATAGTACCTTATCTGGTTCACCATCATCATCAGAGTCACTACCACTTTCATTATTGGAGTCACAACTGGATGAGTTATTGTCCCTTTTTGTATAGAGACTTTTCTTCTTTGCAAACTTACCTATGTTCTTATTCTTGTAATTAGTGTACTTCTTGTAGGGTCTAAAGATGTCATCTTCATCACTATTTTAGTTCTTTGAAAATGAGAATTTAGAAGAAAATTTACCTATCTTTCCACATGAAAAGAATTTAAGAGGTAACTTTCCTTTGTATTTACTAGTGCATGTCTTCAACATCTAAACAAATTTAGTTATTTCTTCATCATCAGATTCATCAATTTTTGGCTTGTCCTTTGTTGGTTTGTTTTTCCCAAATTGTTTGGAGGATACCTTGAATGTTTCTTCCTTTCTTGATGTGTCTTTGTCTTCAATTCTCATTTTGTAAGCCATAAGAGTCCCATGCAACTGATTTACTTCATATCTATTTTTTATTCTAGGGAATATATCTTTGGGTTGAACCTTTTGGGAAGAGTTCTTATAACTTTTTGAAAAACAATGGCCTCCTCGAATTCTTCTCCCAAACCTATGATGGTATTCACAAGTTGATCAACTTGAAGAATATAAGTTGTTATGTCTCCATCTTCATTTATCCTTAGTTGTTCAAATTCTCCTCTGTATGTTTGAAGTTTGGCTTCCTTGACTTTGGTATCTCATTCATATGTGTTTTTTATTTTGTCCCACATTTCCTTTGTAGATGCAAAGTTCATCACTTTGTTGAAGACATATTTATCTATAGCACCTAGAAGGTGATTTCTGGCCTTTGCGTTGTTGTTGTATTTAGTCAACTCCTATGCATTTGTTGGACCGATATTTGGTATGTTGTACCCATTCTTGATACTCTTCCATATTTCTATTATTTAAGCTTCTATTAAGGCTCTCATCCTTATGCTCCAGAATGCATAGTTGCTCCCATCAAACAAGGATATTCCAATTTTTCTTTGTTTAGCAAACTTTCCCATGATGTCGTACTAGTGTTTAAACTATTTGAAGGAACCCGCTCTGATACCAATTATTGAAACACCGAGAGGGGGGTGAATCAATATTTGAAAAATAATAAATTTTTAATCAAGAGAAAGTTTGTAATCACCAATCATAGTATATCATCAATGTACACAAAAAAAAAGATGCACAGTAGAAAATATGTTTACTTGGAAACCCAAGTCTTGGGGGAAAAACCATAGAATCCTTTTTTTTTAAAAGTTGACCCAGCAAAAAATGTGGTAAAAAAATTTATTACAACTTTACCAACTACTTCTAGAAGTTCCTACAACCCCTTAGGCTTCGTCAACTACAACTAACAAACTAAGACAACAACTTAAATCTGTTGGAGTAGGGCCCCGCAGCTACAGGAAAAGCTGCTATATCGGGACAAGAAAGTCAAAGGAAACAGTACCTAAAGCAGCTGAGAGGAGAGCTCAACCACTGCACTTAAGGAAGTGGCCAAGAAGAGAGAGCTCAACCACTACACTTAAGGCAGCGGCCGAGAAGAGAGAGATCAACCACTGCACTTAAGGCAGTGGCGATGACAGGAGGGATCAACTACCCTCATAAATGGAAAAGGAGCAACGGGCCAAGGTATTGAAGACAAAGGACAGAAGGGGAGCAACTAAGGAAGTGGCACCCATACCCACGATCAACACTAGGAAGCGTGGAAGACTGCAGAAAGCTATGGTGTGACAGAAAGTGGCAGTTCAAAGTACAAATAGGCCGATTGTCACAGTTAGGGTTTTTGGGTTACTCTTCGGAAAGGCCCACAGTGTTGTAACATGGTGAGACCTTCGGGCCACCTATATAAGAATGTATTTTGTATTATGAAAGGTTACCTAGTCAATTGGTCTGTTAGCTCATAGACAGTTAACCAGTCAATTAGCTGGTCATTGTGTATTGTAAGAGTCGAGCACTGGTTCTGTTATTCAGTCTGTAGTTATCTTACTGCAACCAGCAGCCGGCTCCTTGAGCATGAATGTAAAAATCTACAGGGATTGAACAATCCACAAGGACTGAGAGAGAGAGAGAGAGGAAGAGTATATTGTAAGAGGAAGCAATATAGTAGGAGAAGAGATCTAAGAGAGAAGGGCTCCCGGTTGTGTGCGCGGAGTTTCCCAAAAGATCTCAAGCTGCATATTAGGTTGCAGGGGAACTATGTTTACTTGATCAAGATATAATAAAACATAGTTCCTGTGGACGTAACTTCCCCCCTTGGAAGTGAACCACGTAAAATCTGTGTGTTGTGTGAATGTTTCATGTGATTGTGCTTTACCTATGTGCTATATGTTACCTGTTACATGAATGTTGTATATCAGTTAGTGAATGTATGTATGCTATCTTCTAGTTTACAGGAACATAGAAAGTTAACTGCGAGTTGAATGTATCAAGTGTCCTTAATATGATTTTATCAGTGCTTGATTCACGATGGCTACAGTTACAGTGTTATATGACCTTTGTATATTTAGTTCAGCAAGTTGAGCATAAGTGATGCTAAGTGTGTTAGACTGTAGAAGCTAACAAGAAGTTGTTTAAAACCTTAATGAGGGATAACTGAGCTATTATACCCAGAGAGAAAACCCTTAGACCTTGCAATTTGTTGAGCATATTAAGTATTTCCATTGGAGATATCGCGGCATGGAAAGTCGATATCACACCGTCGAAGGAGCTGCGGTGTGAGATATCGCAGGTTAAGGGTTGAGTGGAAGAGAAGGGTTGCACATCATCTTAGAAGCTACGATGCAATAAGAGTCAGTTCCATAATAGATCCAGCTGAGAAGAGAAACAACACCTCGCAAAGAGGTCCTGCTGGATAAGAAGGGTCAAGAAGCACTAGGATGCTACATAACCCGGTTGAGGACACTTGAGTATTCATCCACCCCATCCAAGATCACTTCAAATGAGACTTCAGGAAATTTTGCAGTCTGTTGCTGAAAGGGCTACTGAGATAGGGGTTTTGTTGGTACAATAAAGTAAACCCGGGTCTACCCCCACGTGCCCAACAAATGGTTCTGTTACCGGGATTGAACAAACTGAAGAGATAATGTTCTGTTGGCATCCTACTAAAGAAGAACTTAACCATTGGGTTGGTTCTAAGGAAAGAGAATTCGCTATGACAGAAAACAAGAGTCCTACGTTGACTACAGAGGACTGGTTACAAAAATATATCTTCACAGACCTGCATGAGATATTTTTTGTGACCTATGCAAATGAGTTGTACGACTGGTTGTCAAAGTTGACTGATAAGCATATATTCAAGAATAAAAGGAACATTGTCTGGACACCGAAGCTAATTCACACCGTGAAGGGCATAGATAATCCCATTTCATGGGAAGTAGACTTCTGGCTTGCGAGTGTGCTAGAAGGTTTCATTACAGAGTTTGCAGTTGATCAAAGAAAGAGTTTCAGCGAACCAGAGAGGTACTTCTTCAAAGGATATCGCGGTAAGTACCTAAACTCTTTAAATTTGTCTCTTAAGATGTTATTACATGAAAGAGGAGTACTGGATATATTCTCATATGGATAAGTTAGAGAAAGTGTAATGTCACAAGAGTTTGAGAGTGATTTTGAAGACATTGGATGTACATGTAGTGGTAAGAAATATAAAGTAGATTTCAGGTCTTCTCTCTTTGAAAACAGTTTAGACAAAACTAGAGAACAGAGTCAGAGTAATATAGAAAGAACAGGAAGGTGTATCCCTTACCACCCTTATACCCCACAGAAACCGACCGGGACTCAGAATAATCTCGCAGGAACTCCATCCAGTAGTTCACACACCATACACACTACCTCTACATCACCTACATATACACCGCCAAGTGGTAGTAACACAACAAATCAGCATACACCACGTAGAAACAGAATGGGGGATGACATGAAGTTACCTACCTTTAAGGGTACAGGGGCAGAAGACCCAGAGCAGCATTGGTTCCTATGTGAAGCTGTATGGACTATTAAATAGATCCAAGACGATAATAATAAACGTGTCCAGTTGGCCACTACACTTAGAGACAGAGCTTTAACATGGTACATGAAGTATACAACAGCGCATCCCAGGACACTCGTACAGGTCAAGACTACGATCAAATAATTTAAGAAACCTAAGTCTGATTCACAATGCATCACAGAGCTTAAAGACATCAAATAGTTACCCACAAAGTCAGTATGGGAATTTGATCATAAATTTAAAGCTCTTATAGACCAAGTTAGCTTTTATTTTGCGCCCGAGCAGCATAAGGAATGGTTCATCGCAGCACTTCTTCCGCATATCAGACTTCCACTGATGTAACAAAGACTCTGTACAAAGGATGAAGCGTTGGAGATGGCGATGAAACTAGAGGCTTCACCTCTAGCTGAGACTAGTGTAGGTATGACAAGCTTGCAGAACCAATTAGCTAATCTCATGTTACAGCTACATGAGATTAAAAAAGCAAAAGAGGTTGCACAAGAACTATGGTGTACAAAGTGTAAAGGATAAGGCCATACTAAAGATAACTGTCTAGTATTTGTTGAATATCTAGCGAGTGGGGCTCCTAACCCCTTAATACAGAATCAAGGGCCATGGTGTGAACTCTGTAGAACAAGAGGACATAGACCCCAGGAATGCCCTTTACTTCAGAAGTATGTACAAAATCCCAAGAACTTATACTGTAACTTCTGTAAGTCAGTACGACATGATGAAAATAAATGCAGAGCTTATGATCTCATGATAGAAAGAAAACATGACTTATACAGAGTCCGGTCAGAGACACTAGGTCCAGCAATAGGACCACAGCATGAACTGGCTCATGATGGTTGTGGTGGAGGATTCAGAGGACAAGGCTGTGGTGGAGGTTTTGGCTATGGCCATGGACCGATTACTTGTTACAATTGTGGAGCTATATGACATTATGATAGGGATTGTCAGAAACCTACTACGACATGTAAGTATTGCAGGTCCTATGACCATACTATCGAAGAATGTCCTATCTTGATAGCCAAGATTAGGGACCCTAAGCCAGCAGTACACCAGAACATTCAGCTTATTGCTACCGAGCAAAAAGAACCAGAACCAAGAGTCAATATTGTGACTTGCAGCAGTGCTTCTACTAGTAGAACATCGTAGGATGACAAAAATAATACAGGTCCAGAGTGGGTGCGTAAAGCCACTAATAAAGAAACACCATTGACCTGCAGAAGAACAAAGAAAAGTTTCAGGAAGCTACGAATTTCTTTACTAACCCTACACCATGAGGATTGTAGGTATTTCCTTGTAGGGGTGTACCACAGCAAACACCTTGTGGCATTAGCCCTGTGTAGATATTGCAGGCTACCACATCTAGAAGGTGCGAAGAGGATGAGTCGACAGGAAGTGTACAATCCTTCCTGTAGAGTTTCTTAAAACTCGTTAGAAATGAGAAATCTATCAGAGAGCTTCAGCGCATTATAGACCAGTGTCAGTAGTATTCTTCCATGAGCAGTGCGCAGCGTGCTGTTCATAATATTATGGGCCATACAAGAACAGGAAGAGAGATGAGACTCACAGCACAAGTTGGAGAATTTGAAATGGATGAGGTAATCCTAGATTTAGGATCAGAAGTAAATGTTCTGTCTAAGCAGACATGGGAACAGATGGGTAGCCCTATGTTAGCCAGATCACCTATCCATCTGCGCTTACCTAATCAACAGAGGGTATCACCACTAGGTCGATTACCACAAGTTCCAGTTGATATTGACGGATTTCACAGCTTTGCAGACTTTGAAGTTATAGAAATCATTGGCGATAGTAGACCGTATCCAACTCTACTAGGTATTGATTGGGCAATCGATAACATGGCTATTATCGATTTAAAGAAAAGACAAATGACCTGTGAGGATACACAGATCCGGGTCATCGCACCGTTGGATCCTTTTCAGGGTCCTAGATATATCGAACCTATCCGAGCAGAGGAAGAGGTACGTAATATGGAGAGCCTCTATCAGATGACTGCTAATCAGAGTGATTATATCAATCCGACTGTAGAAGGAAATATTAGTTGGTGATGCGACAACTCATGCGCATCAGATTCGGAGGTTGGTTTAGAAAATTGGTAGAATAGACTTTATGAAGTATCAGCTCGCAGATGTGCATTTATGACTAAGTCATTGCGATGGATTGGCGCAGAGATTAAGGATATCCTGTCCTTTGATGGCTTAGTGGATGTCGATGAATTTTTACAGGAGTTTGAGCAGGAAATTCCTCATGAGCAGAGGATGTCAGTTATTGACCTTGCAGTAAGAGCCACACCTGCAAGATGGTGGCATTCGCATAAATAACATATCGCATCATGGGATGATTTTAAGAGATTGATGGCGATCAGATTCTCTAATGACAAGGAGCGGTTCCAGCAGAAATATACAGGAGAAAGTGACCCCAGGTCACATATTAAGAGTTGTGAACAGAATTCGTCGAACATTCCAGAGGATGAATGGGTTCACCTATTCATTCACACTTTAGACACAATGCCACGGAACTGGTACACTGAGACAGAGTTGCACAGAGGAATGACTACATGGCCACTTATGATAGACAGCTTTGAACTCACTTTCGCTTTTGAATCTGAGTATCCAAGCATTGATCAGGCTCTAGATGTTATAAAGACTACGATATTTGATGACTATACCCTATTAGTGTCTGCTCAAACTGATTGGGCTATCTAGTTAGAACATGCACTAGAGTGTTACCACTTCATAGAAGAGTCAGGTGATGAGGATGAGAATCCTCGCAGTATCAAAATTCCAGAGTCAGAAGGGACTGGCGATGTTGATGGACCAAAGCTAGAGATTCCAGCTATCATAGAGCCTATCAAGATTAAAAAGATCAATATTGGCACAGAAACAGAACCAAAGTTTGCCTCTATTGGAGACTATTGGGATGATGAAACGGTAGGATACATTGCAGTTCTGTTACATGACTATCAAGACCTATTTCCCACTAAATTTATAGAGATGAAGGGAATAGTAGGAGATTTGGGAGTAATGAGGATACCTTTGAAAGAGGATGCTAGGCCAGTTAAGTAGCACCCATACAAATTAAATCCTCGTTATAAAGAAAAAGTTAAGGACAAGATTGATAAGATGCTAGCAGCAGGCATCATTGAGCTAGTAGAAGAAAACAAATGGGTTAGTCCCATGGTCATGCAGGAAAAGAAAACTAAAGGATAAATCAGGATTTGTGTCGATTTGCGCAAACTCAATGACACATCACTTCATGACCCATTTTCGACACCTTTTACTGACGAAGTCTTAGACAATGTGGGAGGACATGAGGTCTAATCCTTCACTGATGGCTTTTCAGGATATCACGAGATAAGAATCCATACAAAGGATCGATATAAGACCACCTTTGTGACAAAATGGGGCTCATTCCAGTTTACGGTAATGCCCTTTGGTCTTAAGAATGCACCAGCTATTTTTTCAAGAGTAGTAGTTGCTATCTTTAAGGAATACATCCATAAATTCTTAGAAGTCTATTTTGATGATTGGACTGTATTTGGATTAATCAACAAGAATATAGGAGATTTAAGGCTCATGTTGGAGAAATGTAGGTAATATCAGATTTCTCTTAACTTGAAGAAATGTATATTTTGTGCACCATTTGGTATTTTGTTGGGTCATATTGTTTGCAGACAAGGATTGATGGTAGATCCTACTGTTGGAGCAGGGTCCCGCAGCTACAGAAGAAGCTTCTAGTTTTGGCGGAAAGATAATTTTTGGCGGAGAGAAGTTAAGACAGAGCTACGACGCCGTAGCATGTTTCCAGCTGGAGAACAGAGCCGAAAACCATGACTTTTAAGATAGAAAAGTCAAGAAGGCAACGGTACCTGAGCGGCCGAGGAGAGAGAGCTCACCCACTGCGTTGAAGGCAGCGGTGGAAGACAGGAGGGCTCAGTGACCCTCATAAAGGAGAAGAAGCAACGAGGCTGAAGCATTGAAGGCAAAGGATAGAAAAGCGAAGCGGTGCATAGTACCCATGATCAGTGCTGGGAAGCATGGAAGACTGCAGAGAGCTGTGGTGTGACGGAAAGTGGCTACCTCAAGTACAGATATGGACGACTGTCACTAGTTAGTTTTTGGGTTACTGTTGGGACAGGACCACAGTGTTGTAATGGCAAGACCTTCGGGCTGCCTATATAAGAACATATTTTGTATTGTAAAAGGGTTGGTTAGTCAGTTAGCGGGTTGAAGAACTAGCTAGTCATTTTGTTAGTTAGTAGTGTTTTGCAGACTATTAGACTGTTGTAAAAGCCTAGCTCTGGTTCTGTTATTAGCAGTAGCAATCTTCCGGTAACCAGTAGCTGGCTTGTAGAATATGTATGTAAAGATCCACAGGGATCGACAGAGAGGGAAGAGTAAATTGTAGGAGAGCAATATAGAAGAGAAAAGATATCTAGAGAGAAGATCTTAAGCTGCATATGCGGTGTAGCAGAACTATGTTTTACCTTCCCCTGAGCTATAATAAAAACACAGTTCTGTGGACGTAACTTCCATCCTGGAGGTGAACCACGTTAAAATCAGTGTTATGTGATTGGTCTATGTGTTATGTTTATTTATGCATTTCCCAGTCAGTTCATGGACTTTGTTTATAGTTTAATGAATTAATGTGTTAATCGGTTCATAGCAATATAGAAGGGTAAAAATCGGTTAACATATTTGGCATGCTGTTTATGGTTCATTCATGCTCTGTGTAAAACAGTCTCTATTGCAGTATCAAATAGCCTGGTATGTTAAGACTTGTACGTCGACATGAGCAACGCTAAGTGCACTAAACCGCGGAAGTAGGATATCACAGATAGGTGATACCACACCGACAGAGGAGCTGCGGTGCGCAATACCGTAGGTGAGGGACTTCGCATTGGGTGGGAAGTGCGTGTCGCACCATGCACGGCGATTTGATAAGGTTGGAGATATCGCGGGCTTGAGAAAGTGCATGCCACAGGGAAGGATCATGCAGCAGTATAAAGGAATATCGTGTGGCTAGAGGAGCTGTGAGGTGGGGAGATCGCACGACACGAGCAGGAGATCGCGCGATGCGCGGAGGAGATCCCGCAGCTAGGAGAGCTGCGAGCCACCAGTAGGATTACCGCAGAACCCGGCCCAAGAAACTTGAGTCCTTCGCCAACCCATTAGAGTCACTTCGGGTGAGGCTTCAGGCCACTTTGCGGTGTGTCACCGAAAGGGCCGGTGATCTAGGGGTGTTGTTGGTTGATTATAGTAAACTCGGGTCTGCCCATAGCAGCCAACAAATGGTTCCGTTGCCGGTTTTGAACAACTGAGCGCTAATGTTCTGTTGGCATCCTACTAGAGAAGAGTTTCACTAGTGGATGGATTCAAACTTAAGGGATTTTTCCAAGAAATAAAATTGGAGCCCTAAACTGAGCACAGAGGCCTGGTTAGAAAAGCATATTGCTTCAGACATACACGCTAAATTTTTTTCAACCTATGGAAACGAGCTTTTCGACTGGTTATCCAAGTTAACCGATAGGGACATTTTCAAAAAGAAAAGAAACATTGTCTGGACACCAGAGTTGAATCAGACCGTACAGAGTCTCAACAATTCCTTAACAAGAGCAGTGGACTTCTGGCTTGCGAGTGTGCTAGGAGGATTCGTTAGAGAATTTGCAGTTTACCAGAGAAAGAGCTTCAGCGAGGCTGAGCAATACTTCTTCAAAGGATATCATGGTAAGTACCTAAAATATCTAAACTTGTCCATTAAGGTGCTGCTATATGAAAAAAGAGTAATGGACATGGTTTCAGATGAATAAGTAAAGATAGTAATGTCACAAGAGTTTGAAAGTGATTTTGATGACATTGGATGCACACGTAGTGGCAAGA
>LPNX010498867.1:32945-52743 GCA_001517045.1 Pseudotsuga menziesii
TTGGAGACAGTTCAAACAATATTAGGCAACCGAGTCCTAGTACCATAGAAGAACCAGACGGGGGTACCCTTACCAGCCCTACACCCCACAGAAACAGACCGGGACTCAGAGTAATCCCGTAGGTACTCCATCCAGTAGCTCACAGACAGTACCTACTGCCACTACATCACCCTCACCTACACCGTTGAGTGGTAGTAACCCATTCAATCAGAACCCACCACATAGAAATAGAATGGGAGATGATATGAAGCTACCTACCTTTAAGGGTACATGAGTGGAGGACCCGGAACAACATTGGTTTCTATGTGAAGCTATGTGGACCATTAAAACAATCAACGACGATAACCTTAAACTTGTACAGTTCGTCACTACACTCAGAGATCGAGCTTTAACATGGTACATAAAGTATACCGCAGTACCCAAGACACTTTCCCAAGTCAAGAATGCCATGATTAAAGAGTTCAAGAAACCTAAGTCTGAATCTCAGTGCATTACAGAGCTCAAGGAAATTAAGCAGCTACCATCGGAATCAGTATGGGACTTTGACCAGAAATTCAAAGCTCTTATAGACCAAGTAAGTTTTGAGTTTGTGCCAGAGCAGCATAAGGAATGGTTTATCGCAACGCTGCTCCCTCACATCAGAGTGCCATTAATGCAGCAGAAACTCCAGACGCAGGATGACGCGTTGGAGATGGCGATGAAGCTAGAAGCTTCACCTTTAGCAGAAACCAGTGCAGGCATAACAACTCTACAGAACCAGTTGGCCAATCTCACGTTACAGATACATGAACTAAAGAAAGGAAAAGAGGTTATGCAAGACATATGGTGCTTACGATGTAGAGCACAGGGTCATACCAAAGACAACTATCCAGTCTTTGCAGAATATTTAGCATCAGGAGCCCCTAGCCCCTTACCACGAACACAAGGACACCCACCTCAGCAATGCCCTTTACTTCAGAAGTATGTACAGACACCTAAGAACCTATACTGTGTCTTCTGTAGCTCTGTCGGACATGATGAACAGAATTGCTGAGCCTATGATCTCATGTTAGATAGAAAACATGACGTGTATAGAGTCCAAGCAGACACACAGGGTCCAGCAGCAGGACCACAGCCTGATCTGACTTATGGTGGCCGAGGACGAGGATTCAGAGGACGAGGACGTGCAGGAGGCTTTACAAGAGGAGAAGGCTTTGGCAGAGGAAAGGGTTTTGGCCGTGGTCGCAGACCAATCACTTGTTATAACTACAGAGTTGTAGGACACTACGCTAGGGACTGTCAAAGCCCCACTACTACTTGTAACTACTGCAAATCTTATGATCATACTATAGAGGAGTGTCCTACCTTTATAGCTAAGATCAAAGATACTAAGACAGCGGCACATCAGAACATCCAGCTTATTTTTTCTGAACAAGCAGAGCCAGAACCAAGAGTCAATATTGTGACTCGTAGTGGTGCTTCCACCAGTGGGACACCGCATGAGACCGAAAAGAACACAAGTCAGGAGTGGGTGCGCAGAGCCCCCGGTAAAGCAATAGCACTCGACCTACAGAATAATAAAGAGACACTTCATGAAGCCAAGGCTTCCTTCTATGAACCTACACAATCAGGATCGCATGTACCGCCATCTAGGGGCGTACCGCAGTAAGCACCTCGTGGCGATAGCCCAGAATAGATACCGTAGGCCACCACATAGGGAAGATGGGACGAGGATGAATCGACAGGAAGTATACAATCCTTCCTGCGAAGTTGTTTGAAGCTCTTGAGAAATGAAAAAGCAGACATGGGAACATATGGGTAGTCCTCAGTTAGCCCTATCGCCTATCCACCTGAGATTAGCTAATCAGCAGCGAGTATCACCATTGATTCGACTACCGCGGGTGCCAGTTGACATTGACGGAGTTCGTACTTTTGCGGACTTTGAATTTATAGAAATAATTGGTGACAGTCGACCGTATCCAGCACTATTAAGTATCGATTGGGTGATTGGTAGCAAGGTTGTCATTGACCTAAAGAGAAGACAAATGACCTTTGAGGATGCGCAGATCCGGGTCATCGCACTGCTGGAGCCTTACCAAGGTCCTAGATATATCGAACCTATCCGAGCCGAGGAGGCACATAACATGGATAGTCTCTACCAGATGACCGCGAACCAGAGTGACTACATCAATCCAACCGTAGAAGGGAACATTAGTTGGCAATGCGACAACTCATGCGCATTGGATTCTGATATTGGTCTAGAGAACTAGCAGAACAGACTTTACGAAGTCTCAGTGCGCAGATGTGCTTTTATGAGTAAATATCTACGATGGATTGGCGTAGAGATCACTGAGATTCCATCATATCATAGTCTAACAGATATTCAGGAATTCCTTGAGCAGTTTGAGCAACAGATTCCTTACGAGCAGAGAATCGCAGCTATGGACTTTGCAGTACGAGCCACACCTGCAATATGGTGGTACGCGCATAAAGAAAATATCGCATCATGGGATGATATTAAAAGATTGATGGCGATCAGATTTTTGGTCAACCAAGAGTATGTACCGTAGAAGTACACAGGAGAAACTGACCCCAGGGCACACATTCAGACATGTGAACAGAACTGGTCGGACATTCCAGAGGATGAATGGGTTCACAGATTCATTCACACATTGGACACAGTTCCAAGGAACTGGTACATAGAGACCGAGTTGCGCAAGGGGGTGACCACATGGTCACTGATGACAGACAGTTTCCTACTCACCTTCACGTTTGAATCAGAACATCCAAGTGTTGCTCAAGCCCTAGACATAATCAAGATCAAGATATTCGAGGACTGTACCATCCCAGTGCAGGCTCAACCTGAGTGGACCATTCAGTTGCAAGACGTGCTTGAGTGCTATAACTTCGCAGCAAAGCCAGATAATGAAGATAAGGATGAAGATGAGGATCCTCGCAACACCAACATTCTAGAGTCAAAAGGAACTCGCGATGTTGGGGGACCACAGTTAGAGATTCCAGCAATCACCGAACCTATCAAGATTAAAAAGATCAATATTGGCACAGATGCAGAACCTAAGTTTGCCTCTATTGGAGACTATTGGAATGATGAAACAGTCGAACAGATTGCCGACTTGTTACATGACTATTAGGACCTATTTCCCACCAAGTTCACAGAGATGAAGGGAATAGTTGGAGACCTAGGATTTATGAGGATACCATTGAAGGAGGATGCTAGACCAGTTAAGCAGCGCCCATATAGATTGAATCTGCACTACAAAGAAAAAGTAAAGGATGAAATCAATAAGATGCTAGCAGTAGGCATCATCGAGCCGGTAGAAGAAAGTGAATGGGTTAGCCCCATGGTCATACAAGAAAAGAAAACAAAAGGAGACATCAGGATCTATGTCGATCTGCACAAGATCAACAATGCATCACTTCACGATCCATTTCCGACACCATTCACTGATGAAGTATTAGACAACGTGGGAGGACAGGAGGTCTACTCCTTCACTGATGGGTTTTCAGGCTACCATCAGATCAGAATACATCCAGAAGATCAGTCCAAAACCACCTTTGCAACAGAATAGGGCTCGTTCCAGTATACGGTAATGCCCTTTGGTCTTAAGAATGCACCAGTTATATTTTCTAGAGTAGTCGTTGTTGTATTTAAAGAATACATTCATAAATTCCTAGAAGTATATTTTGATGATTGGACTGTATTTGGACTAATTGAAAAGCATATAGGAGACTTAAGACTGATGTTAGAAAAATGTAGGCAGTACGAGATCTCTCTAAACTTGAAGAAATGTATATTTTGTGCACCGTTTGGTATTTTGTTGGGTCACGTTGTTTGCAGACAAGGCTTGATGGTAGATCCCGCGAAGATTGCCATCATTGTAAACCTTCCGGCACCCAACTCAGTCAAGCAACTGAGGACAGTACTTGGTCATACCGAGTACTACAGAAAGTTCATCAAGGGCTACGCAAAGATCACAGCACCAATGGAGAAATTGCTCAAGAAGGATGTAAAATTCCTATGGAACGAGGAATGTCAGCAGAGTCTAGACATGCTTAAAGAGAAGATGGTTACAGCACCCATCTTAGTATTTCCCAACTAGACTAAGTCATTTCATGTACATGTGGATGCATCTGGCATCGCATTAGGGGTTGTTTTAACACAACCAAGAGAAGGGGACATTAACCACCCTATCGCATATTCCAACACAAAGCTCTCGACAGCAGAAAAGAACTACACCACAAATGAAAGGGAAGGCTTAGCTATGGTGTATGCGCTGCAGAAGTTTAGGCACTACCTGTTGGGTACCCCGTTAGAGATTTTTACTGACCATTCCACGTTAAAGTATTTGGTCAACAAGCCAGTGTTAGGGGGGAGAATCTGTAGATGGTTACTCCTCTTTCAGGAGTATGATTTTGAAATCATTGTGAAACCGGGAAGACTGAATGCAGGAACTGATCATTTGTCGTGGATAGACTCAGGAGAAGAGCCAAGTAACCTAGAAGACAATCTACCGGATGCGCTGTTGTTCTCTATACATATCGCAGATGAGTACTATGCCGATATTATTCAATTTCTCACTGCGGGAGTAGGACCTGACGAGTTTACCAAGCAGCAAAAGAAGTAGTTGGCTGTTAAAGTAGCAGACATCACCCTCATCGCAGGACACCTATACAAGTTAGGCCCAGATGAAGTTTTGCGCAGATGTGCGATGCCGCATGAAAAAGACACTATTATCAGAGAGGCACACTCAGGAACCGCAGGAGGTCATTTCATAGGAAAGCCGACTGCGCAGAAAATCCTAGAGGTAGGATTATGGTGGCCTACGTTGCATAAAGACACCAAGGACTTTTGCAGATGCTGCGATATCTGCTAAAGGGTAGGAAAACCCTCACGATGCGATGAAATGCCGTTGCGACCGTAGGTCACGTTGCGCGCATTTGACAAATGGGCTATAGATTTTGTGGGTCCTATCAACCCACCAGGAAAGCGCACCAGTGCAAGATATATTATCACTGGAACAGAGTACCTCACTAGATGGGCAGAGGCCAAAGCAGTAAGAAATTGTGATGCTGCTACAGCCGCACAGTTTTTATTTGAAAACATCATCAGTAAGTTTGGATGCCCAGTAATTTTGATGAGTGATCAAGGAACACATTTCTTGAACAGTACTATTGAGGCATTGACAAAAGAATTCCAGATCCAACACCATAAGAGCACTCCCTACCACCCACAGGCTAATGGTACAGTGGAGGCCTTTAATAAGATTTTAGAAAATGCTCTTACTAAGATCTGCAATAGCCAGAGGAATGATTGGGACCTCAGAGTTAACGTTGTCTTATGGGCGTATAGGACCACATGCAAGAAACTTACGGGACACACACCTTTCAGATTAGTATATGGATAGGAGGCTGTTATGCCTATGGAGTATATTCTTCCCAGTTTAAGAATCGCTCAGATTACCGAGATGACTGATACAGACACGGTCGAGGAAAGGTTAGCACAGTTGCTTGCCTTAGAAGAAGACAGATTCATCGTCGGATTCCATAAGAAAGTGCAGAAGGCACGAGAAAAAGCTTGGCATGATAGACACATTAAGAACAAGAATTTAAAGATCGGAGACCTAGTGCTCCTTTATGACAGCAAATTCATCAAGTTTCCAGGGAAGTTCAAGACACATTGGCTGGGGCCATACCAGATACAGCAAGTCACAGAGGGAGGTGTCGTTCAGCTCAGCCAGCTGAATGGGGAGCTTTTGCTCACATGGATTAATGGCAGTAGGATTAAGCCCTATAGTGATAGCCACCCCGCCTCTTAACCAGTCAAAGCGGTGCAGATGTCCAGTGTAGTTGAAAGGAGGCATCGCACCGAGAACAAGTCTACACCGCCAGATAGTGATAAAAAAAAAAAAAATTTGTAGGTGATGCGGAGTCGCATCGCAGCAGCGCGATGTTTCCCCATGCCACGTACTCAGTTTTGCAACCGACAAAGGCCAGTCAAGTCAGTAGCTGACAGGTAGTTAATGAGGTAATGATCCGTATATCTTACCATAGATTTGGCAGCAGTATAATTAATTTTTCCAGATTTGGCAAATCTCTGACGAGACCGACGCCTGTGCACACACGTTTCAAGGGAAATTTGATCAGATTTCCGCATTTATTAGGGATCGGATGGTGGGTGTGGTCTTGTCCAGGCATTAATGATGACCGACGGGTTCAGTCTAGATGACCGTTGCGTCCGGTATTATCGTATTGGGCATAAAAGTAGCAAGTATTCAAGTGGGATGGTTACATTTCCAGAAAATCCGAGAGCCATAGAGTTAAGTCATTAAGAGTTCTGTGTCCAGATCTAAGTGGTTACAGAGTGCTGTGATTTTCAGAAGTTGCAGCCAGTGCATGTCCACCATTTTGTACTGAGTGGGTTATGTTCGAGGATGAACCTCTAGAAGGCATGTTGAGACGTTTTGACCCTGGTAGCCGTAGGTCCGCCATGACGACGTCGCCCAGGGTTGTGAAATTAAGTACAGCACAAGTCAGACAGTTGCTAAGGATGAAGAGTCAAGCGCCAGAAGTAGAAGTTGTCACCAAAGTCTCTGCTAAGGAGAAGAAGAACACCGAGCCGATCACTGAAGATAAGAAAGTAGAGCAGAAGAATGATGAGAAGAAATCTCCCACTAGGTGGAAAGTAAAAATGAGAAAAAGAAAGCAACGGGAGAAGGTCGCCTACCTATCTGATTAGCTAAGAAAAGCACCAAAGATTGCAGAGGCAACACAACAAAAATCTGAGGATCAGAGGCAACATGGGTACCTGGAGCACTTCGAAGAGAAGAGAAGTGGAAGGGGATGGCAAACCCAATGGTCGGTCAAATTCCTGGAGGCAGGCAAAGGCTTGTTCTCGAAACGGAATTCATGGTTTGCCCCTCCTTCATATACGAGGCTCCAGGCTGAATGAAATGTTTGAGAGGGATGGAAGATACAGACTTTCCTTGTGATAAAAGTTCTAACCCAGATAAAGAGGAAAGGATATCTGTAGAAAACCTCTCAAACACTAGAAGGCTCTTAAAAGGTTTCAGAAGCAAAGAGAGCGAAGCCATGACAGTGGGCAGGAAGGTTAAGAGAGCCCAGCAAACCAAGTTACATAAAACTATAAAGAGAGTGTCGAAGTGATGTAGAAGGAAGTCACAAGACTTCGTGAAAGGTTAGAGAGGGCATCGCAGGAAGCCAAGGAAAAGTTATAGCAGGAGAAGCCTATTGCAGGTGGCTCGAGGACGAGCCACAAGTAAGTGTTAGGGGACTGTTGGAGTAGGGTCCCGCAGCTACAGAAGAAGCTGCTAGTTTTGGCAGAAAGATAAGTTTTGGCGGAGAGAAGTTAAGACAGAGCTACGACGTCGTAGCATGTTTCCAGCTGGAGAACAGAGCCAGAAACCATGACTTTTAAGATAGAAAAGTCAAGAAGGAAATGGTACCTGAGTGGACGAGAAGAGAGAGCTCACCCACTGCATTGAAGGTAGCGGTGGAAGACAGGAGGGCTCAGCGACCCTCATAAAGGAGAAGAAGCAACGACGCTGAAGCATTGAAGGCAAAGGACAGAAAAGCGAAGCGGTGCATAGTACCCATGATCAATGTCGGGAAGCATGAAAGACTACAGAGAGTTGTGGTGTGACGGAAAGTGGCTACCTCAAGTACAGATATGGCCGACTGTCACTAGTTAGGTTTTGGGTTACTGTTGGGACAGGCCCACAGTGTTGTAATGGCAAGACCTTCGAGATGCCTATATAAGAATATATTTTGTATTGTAAAAGGGTTGGTTAGTCGGTTAGCGGGTTGAAGAACTAGCTAGTCATTTTGTTAGTTAGTAGTGTTTTGCAGACTATTAGACTGTTGTAAAAGCCTAGCTCTGGTTCTGTTATTAGCGGTAGCAATCTTTCGGTAACAAGTAGATGGCTTGTAGAATATGTATGTAAAGATCCGTAGGGATCGACAGAGAGGGAAGAGTATATTGTAGGAGAGCAATATAGAAGAGAAAAGAGATCTACAAAGAATATCTTAAGCTACATATGTGGTGCAGCAGAACTATGTTTTACCTTCCCCTGAGCTATAATAAAAACACAGTTCTGTGGACATAACTTCCATCCTGGAGGTGAACCACGTTAAAATCAGTGTTATGTGATTGGTCTATGTGTTATGTTTATTTATGCATTTCCCAGTCAGTTCATGGACTTTGTTTACAGTTTAATGAATTAATGTGTTAATCGGTTCATAGCAATATAGAAGGGTAAAAATCGGTTAACATCTTTGGCATGCTGTTTATGGTTCATTCATGCTCTGTGTAAAACAGTCTCTATTGCAGTATCAAATAGCCTGGTATGTTAAGACTTTCATGTTGACACGAGCAACGCTAAGTGCGCTAAACCACGGAAGTAGGATATCACAGAGAGGTGATACCGCACCTGCAGAGGAGCTGCGGTGCGCAATACCGTAGGTGAGGGACTTCGCATTGGGTGGGAAGTGCGTGTCGCACCATGTGCGGCGATGCGATAAGGTTGGATATATCGCGGGCTTGAGAAAGTGCGTGCCGTAGGGAAGGATCACGCGGCAGTATAAAGGAATATCGTGCGGCTAGAGGAGCTGTGAGGTGGGGAGATCACGCGACGCGAGCAGGAGATCGCGCGACGCACGGAGGAGATCCCACAGCTAGGAGAGCTGCGAGCCACCAGTAGGATTTCCATAGAACTCGGCCCAAGAAACTTGAGTCCTTGGCTAACCCATTAGATTCACTTCGGGTGAGACTTCAGGCCACTTTACGGTCTGTCGTCGAAAGGGCCGGTGATCTAGGGGTGTTGTTGGTTGAGTATAGTAAACCCGGGTCTGCCCATAACATCCAACACCTACAAAGATTGCAATCATTGTAAATCTTCCAGCACCCAATTCAGTCAAGCAATTGAGGATAGTGCTTGCTCATACCGGTTACTATAGAAAATTCATAAAGGGTTATGCAAATATCACAACACCTATGGAAAAGCTGTTAAAGAAAGATGTGAAATTCATATGGAATGAGGAATGCCAGCAAAGCTTAGAAACACTTAAAGAGAAGATGGTTACAACACCCATCTTAGTATTTCCAGATTGGAACAAGCCATTTCATGTACATGTGAATGCATCTGGCATCACACTAGGGATTGTCTTAACACAGGCAGGAGAAGGGGGTATTGATCACCCTATTGCATACACAAGCATAAAGTTATCTACCGCAGAAAATAACTACACCACTACAGAAAGAGAAGGATTAGCTATGGTGTATGATCTACAGAAGTTTAGGCACTACCTGTTGGGTGCCCCATTCAATATTTTCACTAACCATTCTTCTTTAAAGTACTTGGTCAACAATCGAGTGTTAGGAGGAAGGATCTGTAGATGGTTAATCCTATTTCAGGAGTATGATTTTGAAATTATTGTAAAACCAAGGAGATTAAATGCCGGACCTGATCCTCTATCGTGAATAGACTCAGGAGAAGAACCAAGTAATTTAGAGGATAATTTTCCAGATGGGCAATTGTTCTCTATTCAGATCACAGATGAGTATTACGTAGATATTATTCACTTTCTCACTACAGGGTGGGCTCCAGTTGAGTTTACTAAGCAGCAAAAGAAACAGTTAGTTGTTAAAGCAGCATACTTCACTTTGATCGCAGGACAATTATACAAGTTAGGTCCAGATGAAGTCCTGTACAGATGTGTTATGCCACACAAGAAAGAGGCCATTATCACAGAAGCACATTCAGGTACCGCAGGAGGTCATTTCGCAGGAAAGCCGACTGCGCAGAAAATTATGATTGCAGGATTATGGTGGCCTACTTTGCACAAAGACAATAAGGAGTTTTGTTGATGCTGCGATATCTTCAAGAGGGTAGGAAAACCTTTGCGAAGAGATGAAATGCTGCTGCGACCATAGATTATGCTACGGGCATTTGAAAAATGGGCTATAGATTTTGTGGGTCCTATCAACCCACCAAGAAAACGAACTTGTGTGAGATACATCATAATAGGAATAGAATACCTCACCAGGTGGGTAGAGGCCAAAGCAGTAAGGAATTGTGATGCTGCTATAGCTGCACAGTTCATTTTTGAAAATATCATAAGTAGATTTGGATGTCCAGTAATTTTGATGAGTGATCAAGGCACACACTTTCTGAATCGCAATATTCAGACCTTGATGGAGGAATTTTAGATACAAAACCATAAGAGCACTCCCTAGCACCCACAAGCTAATGGTATGATGGAGGCTTTTAACAAGATTATAGAAAATTCTCTTACTAAGATCTGTAATAGCCAAAGATATGATTGGGACCTCAGGGTTAATGTTGTATTATGGGATTATAGGACTACATGCAAGAAACTTATAGGACACACACCTTTCAGCTTGGTGTATGGACAAGAGGCTTTTATGCCTATGGAATATATTATTCCTAGTTTAAGAATTGCTCAGATTACTGAGATGGTTGATACAGATACGATGAATGAAAGACTAGCGTAGCTTCTTGCCTTAGAAGAAGACAGATTCATCGCAGGATTTCATCAGAAAGTGCAGAAGGCACGAGAAAAATCTTGGCATGACAGGCACATCAAGAGCAAGAATTTTTAGATAGGAGACCTAGTGCTCCTTTACGACAGTAAGTTTGTTAAGTTTCCAAGGAAGTTCAAGACGCATTGGTTAGGGCCATATCAGATCCAGCGAGTTACAAAAGGAGGTACCGTTCAGCTCAGTAAACTGAACGGGGAGATTGTTCCTACCTTGATTAATGGCAGTAAGCTTAAGATTTATAGTGATAGCCACTCCACCTCCGAGCCCTAATTTAGACAGTTTATGAGAGTGCAGATGTCCAGTGTAGTTGAAAGGAGGCATTGCACCGATAACTAGTCTACACATAAAAAAAGTTCTAAGTATGAGGAATCGCATCAGAAAAGTGTATGTTGCGCAAGTCATAGGACGCTTGCAGAGTTTTTGAACGTTGCAGAGTTCATGCCAACACTTTGGTTCAAGACGATGTGGTGTGTCATCGCAGCAATGCGATGTTCACTGTGCCACATGGATGACTTTGAAAAGGGACAGAAGGCCAATCACTTCACCTTCTGACAAGCAGTTAATGTAAATATGACCACTATACATTGCCCTAGATTTGGAAACAATATAGTGATTTTCCCAGATTTGGTAAATCTTGGTCGATATTGTCGGTGCCTGCACATAATTTTTGAAGGAAATTTGATCGTATTTCAGCAATTAATGATGATCGGGACGATGGATGTTGTCTTATCCATGCAATAAATATAGCCAACGGGTCTAGTCTAAGTGACCGTTGCTTCAGAGATTATCTCCTTCATTATAAATACACATATCATTCTCATAGAAGGGTTACTTTTGCGATTTCTGAGAGTTATAGAGCAATTTCTAGAGTTTTCCCTATGCAAAGATACTCCAGTTACAGAGTGCTAGTTTTCCCCAATTTCGTAGCCATTGCCAGTCCAGAGTATCACGCTGGGTGGTTTCTTTCCAAGGAGGAACCTTTAGAAGACATTGTGCGACGATTCCAGTGTGGTGGCCTCGTCTCTGCTATGACGACGCCGCCCAAGGTTGTGAAATTAGGTGCACCACAGGTTAGACTACCGTCGAGGATGAGGATTCAAGCTCAGATAGTAGAAGAGTCCAGCCCGGAGGAGGAAGAAGAAGTTCATATGGTAACAACATACATTGTGCCACGAGTCAAGGATGCACCAGAGGTAACCATTCCCAAGGGTGTTAAGTATCCTATCCCTCTACTGCCGATTGATCCTCGTGTACTGAAAGATGGAGAACTGTTAGGATATCTCCCTCTTCTCAAATTTACAGACTATAACCTTGGATACAATAAGACATATCCTCAATTTCAATTGGACCGATATCTTATGGTTCAGAGGAACCCAAGGACTGATGCAGATGAATTTGTTCCTATGGAACATGTCCAGATTCTTTAGCAGTCAGGTTTGCTCAATTTGTTGAGAATACCACATTTTGGACGAGGTGCAGAGGTTAATGTCGTGGTGCGTGTGCTACTTTCTTGTGTACATGGAGGTTACCTTTAGCTGGGTAACAGGGTCGATCTCAACATCGACTTGATACACCACATCATTGGGTTGTCCAAGAGCGGTAAGGACCCTCAGACACATATATCAAGTAAGAGCAAGGATTCCAAGCTACCAACAACCCTAGTTACCAAGTATAAGCTATAGAGAGGAGGTCGGGATTATGACCTCACAGCAATAGCAGATGATACACTTAGATTCATAGCCAGTCTGCTCGCAGGCAGACTGCTAACTAAATTTCACCCAAAAGAAGTCACGGGATCAGTAATTCACCTTTCCATACAAGTTGCAGAAGGTGAACAATTTAATTGGTGCCTATTTTTATTAAATATTTTTCTTCAAGTTGTTTGATAGCACAGGACAAGGAAAACCCCCCCTTCCATTTCTCGTGGGTGCTTATATTATGTGCATTTGTTGGGTGGAAAGAGCCGCCCCACACCTAGTTTCTACAGCTATGAAGCGGAGAGTGCAGAGGTGCACGATATGCAAACTTATGGGAGAGCAACAACCCAGCCAAGAAAAAGATCAATATGATAGTATTCTATGAATACTATAAGCTGTTGAAGCGAGTCATCCATGAGACACTGCAGATCAACACGGAGGTTTTTGACATGTATGATAATTGGCTTGATTTCATTGCGGACAGCCATACAATTTGTCTGAGGCCCAAAGGGTTTAGAACAGATCACTGGGCTAATGGTTCATTCAGGATGATAGTGCAGGATGTAGAAGACATCATCAAATACTTTAATGAAGAGTGGAAGAAGGCATTAGAAGACGCCGCAGCAGGAAATATACCAACAGAAACCGCACCAAAAGACCAACAATCATACAAAGGAAAAGATAAGGTGGGTTCCAAGAGGAGAGATCTAGTAGAAGTGCCACCACCAGCATAAAAGGAGAAAGATGCAGAAGAAGTGCCACCACCAGCACCAAATAAGAAAAAAGCCAAAGTCTCAAAGCCAACTTTAGAGACTGCACTGACAAATGATGACTATGATCAAATCGCAGAAAAATTGAAGGAGGAGATGAAGGACTCATTTCAGGTGATGCAGACATCGCAGGACAAGCTGCAGAGCACCATAGATAAGCAGCTTTTGGAATTGAAAGCACTCACTGAGAAGACTGACATGATGTCGATTCCTCCAGTCAAAGCGACGGAGGAGAAATTTCAACACCATCGAATTCCTGTGAGGAATTCTTTGCAAAGGATCGCATCAATACAGTTCTGATAACGCTAGGGAGCATATGATTCCCTGCTTCAATGATGGATGTGCATATACAGGTTAGACACCCTGTCGAGGTTAATCTAGCATAGTTCCCCGTTGATCAACTACAGATGATCCAGCAGCAGGTAGCCACAGAGCTTAGGGATAGAGAGCTTGCGACGTATAAACAAAACACTTAGCTGAGACAACAGAATGCAGAGATCACCGCAGGCTTTCAGAAAAAGGTGGAGGAGTTAAGAGTATACAAAGAAAGAGAACATGATCTAAGTTGGGTCCTGCAGAACATTGCATTGGAGTTACCCCAGTGTAACATAGAATTTTCCTTACCTCTAACACAGAAGGTAAGAATAATTGCACACAGAGCAAAGGCTCTGGAAGAGACAGTGGCCAAGATGGAGGAAGACCACAAGGCACAAATTGCTGAGCTTGAGGCTCGAGCACCAGGAACACCTGAGGCAGACAAGGAAGCAAGCGCATTTGCCTTTTGACTCACTTCAATGTAGATGAAGCGTCGCATAGATGATGCACAGTCATTGCTAGATGATGTGACGAAGACATGGTCGGAGCTAGATGAGCTCCCAACCAAACTAGAGTTGCAGCAGAGCATCCAGAACATAGACAATGCAACAACAACAATAAAGGAAGAATTCAAGAGCTTAGGAGCTCTTGTAAAGATGAAGAAGATGATAGAGATGAATTGTTTGCAATAGGAAGTGCAGTGGTTGAGAGAAAAAGAGATCCAATTTAATAACCTACTTCAACCATATCAGGAACAAATCGCAGAACTGGTCGATGTGGTTGAGCAGAAGGTCAAGGAGTTCACTATAAGAAAAAGTGAACTTGATAGCACAGAGGACCCCATGATTACTCAATTTATGCTCGAGGAGGAACAATACTGTGTCGAAGCTATGGATGAAGAATTCGCAGGACTCAGGGAGAGATTCACAAGGACTTCGCAGGAAGTGAAGGATAAACTACAGCAGGAGAAGCCATCTGTTAGTGGCTTGAGGATGAGACACAGGTAAGTGTTAGGGGACTGTTAGAGTAGGGCCCCGTAGCTACAGGAAAAGATGCTATATCATGACAAGAAATTCAAAGGAAACAGTACCTAAAGCGACTGAGAGGAGAGGTCAACCACTACACTTAAGGCAGCAGCCAAGAAGAGAGAGCTCAACCACTGCACTTAAGGCAACGACGATGACCGGAGGGCTCAGCTACCCTCATAAATGTAAAAGGAGCAACATACCGAGGTATTGAAGACAAAGGATAGAAGGGGAGTGACCGAGGAAGCAGCGCCCATACCCATGATCAGCGTCGGGAAGCATGGAAGACTGTAGGAAGCTGTGGTGTGACAGAAAGCGACAGTTCAAAGTACAGATAGGTCGACTGTCATAGTTAGGGTTTTTGGGTTACAGTTGGGAAAGGCACATAGTGTTGTAACATGGTGAGACCTTCAGGACACCTATATAAGCATTTATTTTGTATTATGAAAGGTTAGATAGTCAGTTGGTTTGTTAGCTCGTAGACAGTTAGCTAGTCAATTAGCTGGTCATTGTGTATTGTAAGATTCAAGCTCTGGTTCTATTATTCTGTCTGTAGTTATCTTACTGCAACCAGCAGCCAGCTCCTTGAGCATGAATGTAACAATTCATAGGGATTGAGAGAGAGAGAGGAAGAGTATATTGTAAGAGGAAGCAATATAGTAGGAGAATAGATCTAAGAGAGAAGGGATCCCAGTTGTGTGAGTGGAGTTTCCCAGAACATCTCAAGCTGCATAGTAGGTTGCAGCGGAACTATGTTTACTCGATCAACATATAATAAAACACAGTTCCTGTGGACGTAACTTCCCCCCTTGGAAGTGAACCACGTAAAATCCATGTGTTGTGCAACTGTTTCATGTGATTGTGCTTTACCTATGTGCTATATGTTACCTGTTACATGAATGTTGTATATGAGTTAGTGAATGTATGTATGCTATATTCCAGTTTATAGGAACATAGAAATTTAACTGTGAGTTGAATGTATCAAGTGTCCTGCATATGAGTTTATCAGTGCTTGATTCACGATGGCTACAGTTACAATTTTAGGTGACCTCTTTATATTTAGTTCAGCAAGTTGAGCATAAGTGATGTTAAGTGTGTTAGACTATAGAAGCTAACGAGAAGTTGTTTAACACCTTAATGAGGGATAACTAAGCTATTATACCTGAAGAGAAAACCCTTAGACCTTGCGAGTTGTTGAGCATATTAAGTATTGCCATAGGAGATAACGCGGCATGGAAAGGCAATATCGCACCTTCAGAGGAGCTGCAGTGTGAGATATCGCAGGTTAAGGGTTGAGCAGAAGAGAAGGGTTGCACATCGTCTTAGAAGCTGTGATGCGATAAGAGTCAGTTCCATAACAGAGCCAGCTGAGAAGAGAAACAGCACTTTGCAGAGAGGTCCCACTGGATAAGAAGGGTCAAGAAGCACTAGGATTCTATAGAACCCGGTTGAGGACACTTGAGTCTTCAGCCACCCCATCCAAGATCACTTCGGGTGAGACTTCAGGCCGTTCTATGGCCTGCCACCGAAAGGGCTAGTGAGCTAGGGGTTTTGTTGGTACAATAAAGTAAACCTGGGTCTACCCCCACATGCCCAACAAAATCACAATATTGTGACCCCTAGTACTACCCTACCACCCTAAAGAAAAATAGGACTGAACCTATGGACATGTTAAAAAACAAATTACTGAACCTACTACTAATAATATATGCTCTCTGATCACTTCCAATTCATCACTGTATACTGATAAGTCATTTCACTTCCATACACTACTCATGTACATCATTGTTTCTAGGAAAAATGCACCTCTTGCGGACAAGATTTGTTCCTCTAGTCTGAATGGTTCAGATCTAGAACAAATGGGTTACAATAGAGATGGAAGACTTCCCCTAGAAGTTTCAGAGATATAGAATTAATCCTTTGATATAGTGATGTAGTTTTCTCATATGGTAATGGATCTCCATGGATGTACCTACACAATGACATCAAATAAGAAAAAAATATCAAAGGCACCAGAATATAATCCATGGTTCTATGTCAGTGAATAAGGAATCCAACAATAAAATGCACGATTACAACATAACATATTTTACGGGAATGGAACCAACTTTGCATTAAAAATGAAGAAGAAATATTACAACCTTCTACTTAGTGTTGTGATGCTCCTTCACATGCCATTTTTTTGTCCCCAAAAGCTCTAACTTTCTCCTTCTTTGCTCACCCTATATTTGTCCAGAACCTCAGTGCAGCAGCATAACTTTTCTTTGTCTCAACCATGGGGTATGAGCCTAGTTTTATAGGCCTTTGGAGGATAGGGATGGTTGTGAAAATGGTGGGTGATGTGGAAGGGATATCCCAAAAGGATGGATCTAGGTTCCAAATGGTCCCAAGGAGTAGGGATGAGGGTGCCACAAATTCTTCCTTCGAGAAGCTTCATGGAATATTATCTTTTTCACTTTTTACCTTGGGCATTGCTTTTCTTACACTATGACAGAGAGGTGGCAGGGTGGAACCACACTATGAACAAGAGGAATAAGAGGTGGTATTGCTTACTTTCAAGAGACAGTAGGCATTACAGAAGAAGATAACACCTCTTTCCTTAAGGGAAAAGGAGGTGTTGGACTTCTATATGTAAAACTGAAGTCAATGCCAATATTTTACTTCACAATTTGGGATTTTAGGGCAATCACTGATGTTTGGGACCTCAACACATGATGGTGATGAGATTTATGTGTAACAGAATACCCCCTAAAGCATGAGGCTAGAGGGATACGATAGGCGAGAGCTTTGAAAGAGCAAGTCATCATTTCGAGGAAAGAATTCTCTTGATCAGAGATCATCATCAATCATTCATCTTTAGTACATCAATACTTTTGAATCATGACCAAATGTCTCCTCATGATGGTAGCCGGCCGATAAAAGGTAGAGCCATGAGAGAGATGAACCAACATGGATACTAGAATACAATGTAAATCAATGCGATAAAGAACTCAAACTTGGACATAGCTACTAGACATACATTGTAGATCTATGTCAAATGGACACAATTTTGAGCATAGCCATGACCATACAATTGTGGATCCATGCTAAGACTCATACAACATACTCCATTGCAACCAGGGGAAAATAATGAGTGCTTCTAACAGATACCCACGGTCTTCATATCATCTTCCACAAAGTACGATTCTATCCATGTGATTACAATGTTCTGATGTCGAGCATGGTAGAAACCACTTGATTATCGGTCAATGATGAGAACTGTTAATAAGTGCGAGGGAGATCATCATTAATGTCAATGACTCCCAAGGTACCCTAGTACAATCGCTTGAGTATGAATAGATGATTTGATGTCAAACACTCAGTCAAATCTATCGAACACGGGTCAATGATGTGAACCTATGTTGAGAGCAATAGAATCTATCATTAAGGCATACAGATCTCAAGGTACTAAACTTGTTTCTAAGACTGATTCCTAGATGATGAGCTGAATTTGAAAAAAATAGTCTCCTTGAAGGAGGGCCATGATGAATCCCACATTGACGACACGAAACTTGGAACAAAGTTCTAGAATTTTGAGTATGAAGTAACCATAGGAATTACTGAAAGGGTACTGACACAAAGGATGTTTTGAATGCAGAGATAAACTTTCAATTTCTCTTTGAACATTGGGCAACACAACCAAATGCTTGGAAGCATTGATTTAGAATAGACAGATACCAATACATAATGCGACAGTAGAAGATGCATTCTTGGAAAGACTCAAAGGAGTGACATGACTCATGAAAGTTGATCGATTTGGAAGCAAGATGAATACCTAATTGACTGAATGAAATGCAGACAAGTGCCATGTTCAAAGGTAAGTACAAAATTCCTTTAATTTGCAAAATGAAATGGTTCCCTTCCCTTAATTTCCCCATCATGATTAATGAGTGCCTATTTTCTTTTTTACAAGTTCAAAGAGGGTAAAAAACACTCGTTATAGATTATCCAAGGGATAAGTCCATTCTCATATGTTTTATGAACCTGAGAAAGGAGGTGTTCTATCCCAAAATTGTTAGAATAATCAAACCCATAGTATTACCCACTTAGACATTAATTCATTTATTTTTGTCTTATTTGCCTAGTTCATGAGTCCCACCATGTGCAAGTTGCTAATTGCCTATCCATAGAGGTCAAAATTGCCATCTTTGACTCATGTAGCACTTGGGAAAGCCTTAGGAATCAAATCTAGTTTATTCCTGGCCTCCTAGGAGCCCTTCTGCTTTTTTTGCTTTATTGCCTGCTTTTTCAGTGTTTTAAGGCACATAGGAAAGCAAGACTAGGTGAGGTGAACTTGTTTTTTTCCCATTTCATCCTCCACTCTTTCCTCCATGAAAAAGCATGTATGAGCTGCCATTCCACCACTCATTATCTTGCCCATGCACCCTTTCCAATTCGTGAGCCTCATGACATATTTGGGATCAGCTTTTTACACCTATGGGGGATTTGCCTATTTTGGGTAAGCCTGCTTTATGCTAGTTTTGGATACCTCCTTATGAATTCGACCTCTTGATGTATTCTATATATTCAAAAACCTATGTTATTACAGGGTTGGGTATTGTACACTCAGTTAATATAATTTTGTGTTACAGCTCCATATTCAGTCTCCATTGTTAGCAATTTTGCATGATCAATTGATAATTGTTGTGGGTAAAATTAATCTACTGCTGGCCTGAATTTCTACATGGTATCAGAGCCATTGTAGGTTATTAATCTCCTTCAAAAAAAAATTTGCAGGTTCGACATCAAGACTGGGGGCCTTCTACTTACAGCCGGGACAGATTTTCTAAAGCTATGGATTCACAGAAAACTATCTTAACTCCCTTCAACTATTTTGAATGGAAAGCAGAGATGGAGATCTTGTTGAGAGCGAAAGGCCTCTACAGGGTGACTATGGAAATAGAAGCAGATCCAAATGCAGCTGCAGAGAAGATCAAATGGCACAATCAGAGAGATGAGTCCTATGGCCTCCTATGTCTCAGTATTTCCCGAGACCTCCTTTTCCATCTCGATGGATTAAATTCACCGGATCAAGTATGGGAGAATATTTATGATCATTTTGGAAAGACAGATGAGATGAGGGGACATCAGATCGAAAATGAGCTGATTTATCTGAGTCCCAGTAGCTTTGAATCCCTACAGCTATATTTCTCCAAGTTCAAAGCACTAGTTTTGCAGCTGAAGCAGTGTGGTATCGAAAAGAAAGATGATCAGCTCGTATTGGCCATCCTCTCAAAGCTAGGACCTAACTACTTAGTCTTTGTTTCGACCTTATATGCCACAAAACTCACAGCTCGAACCTGGAAGATGCCTAGCCTTGTAGATTTCATGGAATCTCTCACACAAGAACAAGACAAGCTGGTGATGATGGGC
>LPNX010498867.1:59771-92358 GCA_001517045.1 Pseudotsuga menziesii
GATCCAAATGACTCAAGGAGGACTAGATCTCAATTTGAGAGTGGTCTGTGCATGAAGGGTCCTATGTTTGCTGAAAAATGCTATTTGATGGTGGAGACTGATCGTCAAACATATGAAGAAGCAGCAGGAGATCCAAGATGGCAAGTTTCCATGAAGGAGGAGTTCAGCTCACTCCAGAAGAGCAACACATGGGAGCTAGTGGATCTTCCTCCAGGGAGAAAACTAGTACAGTGTAAGTGGGTCTATAAGACCAAATTTGCTGCTGATGGTTCACCACTGAAGTAGAAATATAGATTGGTAGCTAAAGGCTACTCATAGGTTCATGGCATCGATTACAATGAGACCTTTTCCCCAGTGGCAAAGATGGATTCCATCAGGCTAGCTCTAGCCATTGCAGCCTCAAGGCAATGGGAGGTACATCACATGGATGTAAAATGTGCCTTTCTGAATGGAGATCTCAATGAGGAGATATATATGCAGCAGCCTCAAGGTTTTTCTACTAACCCTTCTCTTGTGTGCAGGTTGAGAAATTCATTGTATGGGCTAAAGCAAGCCCCCAGGGCTTGGTATGCCAAGATAGATAGCTTCTTGCTATCTCTGAATTTTATTCGGTGAAAATCAGATCGGAATGTCTATTTGATGTCTGTTAATGGTTCATTAATGATAATTGTGTTATATGTTGATGACCTCCTCATTGCAGGAAGCTTACAGGATGAGATTGCTTCCTTAAAAGGAGCTATGAACCAAGCCTTCTCCATGACAGATTTGGGGCTCTTAAGTCAGTTTCTGGGGCTTGAGATTGCTCAAGCCAAAGCTGGAATAAAGGTGCACCAGTCCAAGTATGCCTTGGATTTTCTGATCAAATTCAGAATGCAAGATTGCAAAGCAAGAAAAACTCCTTTCCTTTCAGGAGTAAAGCTGGAGGAAGATGATTCTCCACCGATGGTAAACAATACACTGTATAGACAATTGATTGGATGTTTATTGTATTTGACACATACTCGACCTAATATTTGTTATGCATTAAGTGTGGATTTTATATTCATGGATCAGCCTCATGAGATCCATTGGAAAGAAGCCAAAAGGATCCTTAACTTTGTTCAGGGAACAAGGACACATGGGATCTTCTATAAGGCAAAATCTGATCTTGATTTGATTGGATTTACTGACAGTGATTGGGCAGGTGATAGCACAGACAGAAAGTCCACTTTAGGGTATGTGTTCATGCTTGCAGAAGGGCCAATTAGCTGGTCAAGCAAGAAACAGAGTGCCATTGCACTCTCATCTACAGAAGCTGAGTACAGAGGAGTTGTTAATGTAGCAACTCCGTGTTTATGGTTGCAGGGTTTACTTGGAGAGAGTGGTTTCGAACCTGAGTACTCAACTACCATCTACTATGATAACCAGAGTACCATTTGAATCTACAAAGATCCAGTTCAGAAGCAGAGAACCAGACACATTGAGATTCACATGCACTACATCAGAGAGCTTGTGCATGATGGCACCATTCACCTACTCTTCTTTTCATCTTCAGAACAAGTAGCTGATATCTTCACCAAAGCATTTTGTGAGAAGAACTTCAGCAATCTCAAATCACTGCTGGGGATTGCTGATCATGCTGTAAAGGCATGAGTGGAGACAAGATTCTACAATTTTGTTTTACAGTCCATGTTTAAGGGAGGATTTTCCCAAGTTGGTTTTGCCTCTTTCCTTGGTTGTATGGACTTGCAATATGTAAAAGGGTGACTAAGACTTGTTGCTAGGCCCTATATTTTTGATTTATTACTCATAAAGTCAGGCTTAAGGGGGGGGTGTTAGAATAATCAAACCCATAGTATTACCCACTTAGACATTAATTCATTTATTTTTGTCTTATTTTCCTAGTTCTTGAGTCCCACCATGTGCAAGTTGCTAATTGCCTATCCATAGAGGTCAAACTTGCCATATTTGACTTATGTAGTGCTTGGGAAAGCCTTAGGAATCAAATATTCTTTATTCCTGGCCTCTTAGGTGCCCTTCTACTTTTTCTGCTTTATTGCCTGCTTTTTCAGTGTTTTAAGGCACATAGGAAAGCAAGACTAGGTGAGGTGAACTTGTTTTTTGCCCCTTTCATCCTCCACTCTTTCCTCCATGAAAAAGCATGTATGAGCTGCAATTCCACCACTCATTAGCTTGCCCATGCGCCCTTGCCAATTCATGAGCCTCATGACAGATTTGGGATCAGCTTTTTACAGCTATGGGAGATTTGCCTATTTTGGGTAAGCCTGCTTTATGCTAGTTTTGGATGCCTCCTTATGAATTCGACATCTTGATGTATTCTATATATTCAGCAACCTATGTTATTATAGGGTTGGCTATTGTACACTCAGTTAATATAATTTTGTGTTACAGCTCCATATTCAGTCTCCATTGTTAGCAATTTTGCATGATCAATTGATAATTGTTGTGGGTAAAATTAATCTACTGCTGGCCTGAATTTCTACAAAAACAGGGTCTCTCAGTGTTTGATTTAACGAGTCCATTGAAAGTAAACTCAGCATCATTCATGTTTAGTTTGAACAAAGATAGAAGAAGACTCCAAAGGGTCCTTTTTTGTATGATTTAGTCTCTAGGACCCGAAAAAAGTATAAAATAATACCAAAGAGAACTCTTCTAGTCATGATTGGCTGGAGTGCTCAATTTTTGTAACTACTTAATCCAAACTGAAAAGGGGTAAACTACCGTTAGAAAGACGAATCTTCAAGTACTTTTACAAGCATGAAGAAGAAAAGTTTGCTCGACAATATTTCACATTTAGGGAGTCTGAAAAGAGTTTAAAGAAGACTCCAATAGGGTTTATTTTTGTGATGAACGGGTTTAACGAGACGGAAAAGAAGTGAAAATGACTCAGAGCTTTGATACTAGGTTTAAAGAGCATGATCAAAATATTGAAATGACGACTTTTCCCATTTTGCAGAAGTATGAAAAATCCAAAAACAAACTTACCCATAGACAATATTGTTCATTTCTATCCCTGCAAAAACTTTTTTAATGGCCATTAGTTCCCCAAAAATATTTAAAACTCAGTTTTATAAACTATAGAAAGGGCATTTTTAATGAAAATAATTTAAAAATATTCAAAATAATATAATAACCCCAAAAATATTTTATAAAATCCAAAGTAAATAGTGAGAACCAATTCATTTACCATTTACCAAGTCTTGGAGAGCATTTGGGATAAATTTGTGTGCATATTTTTGTTGGATATTGCTGTGTTGTTACCCGTCCATTTTCGGAGCCATTAGTTTCAGGTAAGAGCTAGAAGCATTCTCTTCATTTTTATGGTTTCCATTTTTAATTTCCATGCAATTTTATTAATTTTTTGGGCTTTAGGGCCAAGCATTAAAAATACATCCTGGGTAACGCTTCTGGCCTTTGTGGGAGGAGTGGTGCTCGATGAGAACCATGTTTTCTAAGATTACATGCAGTGGCACTGCTTTGGAATAAGGGGACATGAGTAGTGCAGACTGTGGTGCCCAAAAAATGGATTCCCTAGATAAAATAGAATATTTTAAGCATTTTCAAAGATTATATGTGTGTCTAAATGCTCCATTGATGGTTTTTGATAGGTCATTTTGATCAAAATGGTGAATTGGAAAGAGAGGCAACAGGAAGATGACGATTCCCATGCTGTGAAAGATGTGGCTTCCATAGCTTCTCTACGGGGTTGTGGACTCTTGAAATTATTCCACACTCCCAGTATGATATCACATGTATGATTACTGGAGTACATCTTACGAATGTGGAATCCAAAACAACAAAATTTTGAGGTGGGGCTCCACATTCTTATTGTGAAGGTGGAGGACATTTAATTTTTGAATAGACTATCCAAGCATGGAGTGCCTATATATTTGATCGACTCCCAAGGTGGAGACATAACCAGACAGGAACTTACTTTTCATCATTGTGTCTAGATACCAAGATGTCAAGTAAGAATATCTTGATAAAAGATGTTATGGACTTACCCCTTTGAACTGTTTTATTCACTATGCAGGGGTTTTTTGGGCACCAAGGGGCTCATCAAGCATCCCAAGAACATATATTGTATGCTGTGGAGGCCATGGCACCTAGATTGTTTAACTGGGTCAAGGAATTGTTTCCCATGTTCAAGGATCAGCTGACGAAATGTCGAGAAGGAGAGATTAAACAATTTGGGTATGGGACTATCCTAGCATGTTTCTTCTTTGAGAGGGTACCTCTCTTGAGACCACAGGTGATTTTTACTGAGCTTACAACTAGAGATCCCCACATGCTGTGTTGGGTGGAAATCATGGCCCACATTGGAGGCGGCGAAGCCAAGGTAAAATATGGGGCTCCCTTCTTCCATTCGCCAAACGACCAGATCCTCATGATTGAGGACTATTCTTATGCTGGGACCGAATTTCAAGGGGATCTAGATCTACCACTACCAACTAGTGCTTAGTAGGGTGACATTGGTAATTAAAACTCAAGGTTATTGATTATTTTTGTATTTTTAATTTTTATGATTTTTATAGATGATAACAAGACCTAATGTTTTCATACAGATTGTTAGCACTCTGTTTGCAATAGTCAATTCATGGGCCTGATAGAGTTCAAAAGGAATCTATTCATTAGAAAATTATATGAACACCCTTCAGATTATCAAATGCACTTTTTCCATCATTTAAGACCATCAGATAAAGAAGAGATCTCGAGCTACGGTGGTAGATTCCTCGAGAGGTGAAGACATGCAGTGGCGTAGATGGTAGAGAAAGGAGTCATAGACTGACGAACTGGGATCACAAGGAATAAGATCGATGATAAAGCATGGTTTGGCCGAAATACGCGAGGGAGTGGTCAAATTTAGCATTCGTGAAGCCGATTAAAATGGGTAAACAATGAAAGGATGAGATCAAGGCAAATCCTGATCAATGGCTTGAGACGGTTTCACTGGGAAAACATGCTCGATAGAAGGAAATTTCCCAAATCGTGAAACAAGTTAAAGGGTATAAATATCTAATGGTGGACATGAGAGCATAAGAAGATATATGGCCCCAACTGATTTCACAAGCCAAACTTGTGCAAAAAAATTCGGAGTCCAAATGGCAAAAAGTGGTACTTGCTATAAAGAATTGACGATCACGACCAAGAGGGGAATAGATCTATGGTTGAGGTTAGTTTCACGATATGAACTAGCATGGACAACATTAGGGTCTTGATTCATGAAAGGGTGGTAGGACCAGCTCAGATTGATGGTTGCATGGGAAGTCGATCTTGATCAATGGGTAAGAACATGCTGCGGTATGAAGCTACTCATTGGATCCAGGAAAGAGGAATTGGTGGCTTAAGTTGAAGAAATGTGGAAGAAATATGTAGAAGAACCCCAAATTGAAGGACTAAAAATGCCTTAAGGCTATAGGTGTCACACCCAGCGCAGATCTAATAGTAGAAGAGACATTCCAACACACGATCTACCTCCCGGTAGATTAAATGATCCCTGAGATGCCATTTGTAACTTGTGTATAGGTGAAATCATCCCTAAGGTAGAGCCATATCACCTAAAGACAGACATCCTCTATGTAATTTTTCATGTAGAAGTGAGGGAAGTAGTCGGTGAATCCACTCTTCAGATGGGGCGATGCCAGCATGATGGGGGAGACCATTCTGTTTCCTATGTCACAAAAGCAAGGGAGCATGGGAACGCCCACTCCAAGCGCTTTGTCGCATGTATCAACTATACAATGTGGGATGGAAAAATATTTCCTACAGAAAATGGTAAGGTGCCACAGTAGATGAATTGACATGACTAGATCCCCAGCAGGTGAAGGTCCAAGGATCACCCTGCCCGTGCCCTCACACATGTCATTACCAAAGACACTCAATGGAAGAATGTTTGGGAATGCTGACTGGTCATTATATAATTCAGTCTCAAATCCTTATATATACCACCTTTGAAACATTGGGAGTGAGCTAACATACTTCCAGAGCCCAAAGTTTCTGTTTTGTTGCGAGTCCATAGAAATTCGAAGGGTTTGGCGATGGCGATCTCATTTGAAAAGCTTGTCCATCTGGGTGTGCTGATGGTTGGTGAGAAAATTTCCACACTTACCCGTCACCTTGGTGTTCCATGCCAAGGATGATAGCAGCCATCAGGGCCCATATGTGAACAATTTTGGGAGATACACCTGCCTTCAGATACCCACACCTCCAGTGATGCATTTCTTAGACACTCACTCCCCATAGGTGTTTTTTTAGGAACCCTTGATACCATTGCTACCTCCAAATCCTCCACATAAGGAGATAGTCCTAGATTGCACTCTATAGGAGCAGTTGTTCATATCAGAGAATCAGGGTTCCAATGCCTACACCGCCCTGTTTATGAATTCCACTTCCCAAAGGTCATGGAGCTGGTGGAGGTATGCTCCACCTTATTTCCTATGGGAGATATTGCCTCATAGGAGGTGAGGAGAACAATAATGACAATCCACTGCAAAGGCTATCCTCAGCCAGGAGCAATGCACCTCTTCTTTTGGACCCCACTCCTAATAGTGTTACTCGAATAGGTAGAGGGATGTAGATGAGGTTGAGCAGGGGAAAGATGAAAATTTCCCTGCTAGTTTGTGTTCATGCAAAATCCACCTTTGAACATGGTGGAAACACACACTTGGGATAGAAGAAGGGAACTATGCTGACTCATCAGGTCGGATAAGGGGTCTAGAACCCAGTAAATGGGGACTCACCTGAAACAAAATGGAAAGGTGTCATACTCAGAATCCACAATAGTAGACGAGCACATCAGTCTGTCACTTAGGCCAAGTGCACCCACTTGCTCCATGATGTTTATTCACATTTGTAAATCATGGTGATAGTTCCACTCTCTATATTGCTAACGTTTGATTGTGACTGGATGCAGTTTTTAGGTTTGTTTCGGAGAGTAATATCAACATTGAAATAGTATAAATACACTCTCGAGAGAGGGAGATAGGGTTTGGTTGGGAAAATTTGAAGGGCTGAGGCTCTCCATTGTAATTAGTCTCTAGTTTCTGTGTTATGAATAAATTTGCAGAGGAAGGATTATCTTTCAAGGAAGAGGTTCATCTGTCATTGTTTCTTTCAATATGTAATTTCTTTACATGAAAATGTTCATCCAGTTTTCATTCTAGTTTGTTAATTCCTTTCATGTCTGAAATAAGTGTATAACAGTTTAGAATTCATACATGTTATGATATGTCTATTGTTTCAAATATCCATTTAAGTTTTCTTCTAAAGTTACATAGAATGCATCCTGTAGATGCTCTACATGATGGACTGTTCCCTGTCATCTACTAATCACCTGCTAAATATCTCCTGATTGGGAGATCGATGACTATATTTCCTCTGTTTGTAAATTCACACCATTCTTTACCTCCTGCAATATGCTCCCTAACCATACCTTCGATTCCATTTCCCAATGGTTCCCTTCTCTGATAGTCCCGCCTGCATCTTACATCAATGCATATGCCCTATTTAGAAGTATGGCCTCTTGGCCGTTCTTGATCAAATAGTTCATGTGAGCAAATCTAGAAAGTAAGTGAGAGATCCATCTTTGACTGTGTAGGGCCAGAGGCACAGTCTAAAGCGGTTTTGTTATTACCTGGGAGCGAGCCTTCCATAACCTTGGGTTCAATTCCATTGCTAACAAACTAGCGTCATTGCCAAGGATGAGATTGAAGATCATCCCTCGGAAGAACGACATAGTTTTAGATCTGGTTGTTGATGGTGAACAACGATTAGGCATCAAGAAGGTTGTGCATTTTTCACCTGGCAACTCCAATCTTGAAGGATTCAAACTTTAGTGACTCCGTTGGTGGTATGACCCATAAATCAAATTGTCAGAAACATTAGTAGGCTCCTCTGGAGAAAATGGACCCCTTGTAAGGCTTGAAAATGCATCCTGAAAGGTTACTATACTTGAGTTTACGTTTCTTCCAAGATGCATTGTCTTGTCTTGTAAGTTTGTTCTTATCCTTTCCTAAATTTATCAAAACAACCTTCTATGGTTCAATTCGTTCGAAACAGAGCTATGAATATATTCTTTTTTATCCTTCTTTACAAACAAAAACCATTATATCATCTTGTACATTTGATTTTGACCGATATTTTTCTCCTGAAGCTCATCACATTGAAGCTCACCCCTATGAACCTCAGGAAACCTCGGTCATTAGCATATATATTGAACCATACCTAGTCTCTCCCAATATTCTAGGTCGATACAAACCACTACAATTGCCTCTTATCCTCCATGATTTTCCTGCAAAACATTACAAGTACCTCCCCAAATTTGATGGAGAATCCAAAGACTTCACTACTGAGAAACATTTACAAGCCTTTGAACATTTCTCTGACCTTTTTGAGATAGAGCATGATGATGTTTATATGAATACGTTTTCCTAGTATTTGTAATGGGATACTAAAGAATGGTTCAAACACTTACAGTCTCAGTCTATCAACACCTAGGAGGATTTTTCTTGCACCTTTTTGAAGTGCTAGGGTAGGAGAAGGCCACTGGATCAAATACTTTCAGAATTTTATTCCCTGGAGAGGCATGAGGGTGAGGCCATATCTAGTTTTAATAAAATATTTGCAATCTTTTATTATAACATGCCCAAGTAAGTCCAACCTCTAGAGAACACTGCTAAGATCTATTATGCAACCACTTTTCCTCCTGAACTGTACTTACTTCTTTTGGAAACAAAATCAACCACTCTTTAGCATATGTTTACTGATTATTTGGAGGTTGAGGAAAACCTTAAAATGTTCAAAAAATTGTCAATTCAAGAGAGTGGTGGTGAAATGAAAGATACATTACAATTGGTTGGAACCTACAAGTGGAAAGGGAGAGTGCTTGTCTAGCTAAAGCTTTCCCTTGTTAGACAAAAAGATGATGAGCCTAACATAGAAGCAAAGGGTTCTACATGCTTGTTCTCTAAAGGTTGCAATATGTTCAGCATCAAGTCCATTAATTATGATTTTAAAAGGGATTTAGGTGTTCCTTTGTACGATGAGTATGAGGAGGAATACCTAGAGGCTATACCTGAAGATCCAATTATAGAACCAAGGTCTACTAATGCATAAAATCAAGCTATAATCCAAAGTCAGAAGGTTGAGACAGGTGATGATGGTAAATGTTCCAAAGGTGATAGCCTACCATTATGTTATTCCTCTTTTGAATTAATATGGCACATGATTAAAATATCCAAGTAGAAACATAAGTTAGAGGATATGGTGCATTCCAGAAACTTATGTGGAAAACAAGATGATAAGGAGAAATGACTATGCAATCCCTCTCCGTTTATTGATACGTCAGGAGTTTGCGATGAGGTGTTGAGTCACAAAGAAGGAGGCAGCAGTCCTCAAATAAATACATTTTTTAATTTTTTTCCTTCAGGAATATCACCCCATACAGGAAAAATTCACTTACTCAGTTATGTCGAAGAAAAAGAGGACATCCATGATGGGGCATATGAAGAAGGTGAAGATCTAGTTTCAAAAATTTTGAGCGAAAGGGTGGATGTTTCATTGGAGAATAATTATGTAGGAAATTTTCTAAGATCTCTCAAGTATCAACCTGACAGCTCACCAGAGGAAAGGATTTCTCGAAAGATTTCCCATGAACAGAGGACATAATATGCCGAAGGTTTCCATGTTTTCTATGACCCCATAGCGGAGTACAGGGAAAGGCTGGGTAATGGTAATTACTTGTCACATATTTTCTATAAAGACAAGTTTATTTTTTATGGCCTTTTTCCATTATGCATTTCATTCTTGTTCATCAAGTACGAAAAGGAAATAAAACTTATAGGCAAGATGCTTGATTAGCTTCATTGGAAGTCTAATTTCACTTAATTTGACTTGTACAATAAATTAGGTAGAGTAGGTAGAAACAAATAAGCTCAGTAGTCGTCGAGCATTTCCTTCATTACTGTTTAGTTTGTTTTCATTTTAAGTTGTAAGCATAGGTTTGCAGTCACAATTGTTCTCAGTTTCAGAGTATGGCTAAGAGCCTAGTTTGCAGAGTGACATAAATTTGCTAAAGAGGGAGCTCAGAGTAGCATTAAGGTTTCAAAGGAAATATTGGTGAGGACCCAATGGATTTGGAACTTGGTCTATGGGGTTCTTTGCTACCTCACTAGGAGGATAGAATCCCTCGTGGAGCCAGCTGTTAACACTCTGTTTGCAACAGTCGATTTAAGGGACTGACAGAGTTCAAAAGGATCCTATTCATTAGAAAATTATATGAATGGCCTTTATATTATCAAATGCATATTTTCCATCATTTAAGACCGTCAGATAAAAAAGAGAGCTCGATCTATGGTGGTAGATTCCTCCAGAGGTGAGGACATGCAACAATGTAGATGGTAGAGAAAGGCGTCTTAGACCAATGACCCGGGATCACAAGGAAGAAGATCAACGATAAAGCATGGATTGGACAAAATACATGAGGGAGTGGTCAAGTTTAGCATTCACAAAGTCGGTTAAAATGGGTAAATAATGAAAGGTCGAGACCAAGGAGAAGCTCGATCGACAGCTTGAGACGGTTGCGCTGGGAAAACATACTCAGTAGAAGGAAATTTCCTAAATCATGAAACAAGTTAAAGGGTAGAAATATCTAATGGTGGAGATGAGAGCATAAGAAGATATATGGCCCCAAATGATTTCACAAGCCAAACTTGTGCAGAAAAAGTCACGATTCCAAATCATGAAAAGTGGTATCGGATGCAAAGAATCGATGGTCATGACCAAGAGGGGAATAGATCTATGGTTGAGGTTCTTTTGGTGATATGAAGTAGAGAGGACAATGTCAGGGTCCTTATTCATGAAAGGGTGGTAGGACCCACTCAGATCGATGTCTAAGAACACGTTGCAGTATGAAGCTACTCATTGGATCTAGGAAAGAGGAATTGGAAGCTTAAGTTGAAGAAACATGGACGACAGATGTGGAAGACCCCCAGGCTGAAAAGGCCTCAAGGATATAGGTGTCACACCCAGTGCAGATATGATAGTAGAAGAGATGTTCCCACACATGATTTTCCTCCTAGTAGATTAAATTATCCCCCAGATGCCATTTGTAACATACTTACAGGTGAAATCATCCTTGTGGCAGAGTCGTATCACCTAAAGACAGGCAGCATGTGGAAGTGAGGGAAGTATCCAGCGAATCCACTTTTCACATGGGGTGAGGCAAGCATGATGGGGGAGACCATTCTATTTCCTACGTCACAAGATCAAGGGAGCGTGGGAACATCCACTCCATGTGGTTTGCGGAATAGATCAACTATACAAGGTGGCACCTGAAAAATATTTCCTACAACAAATGGTAAGTTGTCGCAGTCGATGAAGAGACATGACTAGATCCCCAGCAGGTGAAGGATCACCTTGCCCGCACCCTCACACATGTTGACACCAAATGCACTCAATGGAAGAATGTGTGGGAATGTTGACCTGTCATTAAAGAATTCAGTGTCGAATCCTTAGATATACTACCTTTGAAATGTCAGGAGTGAGCTAACATAGTTCCAGAGCCCAAATTTTTCATTTTGTTGTGAGTCCACAGACATTGGAAGGGTTTGGAGATGGCAATTTGGTTCAAAAAGCTTGTCTATGTGGGTGTGCTGATGGTTGGTGAGGAAATTTCCACACTTACCCGTCACCTTCGTGTTCCATGCCAAGGATGATACTAGCCATCAAGGCCCAGATGTGAAGAATTTTGGGAGATACACCCACCTTCAGATACCCACACCTCCAACGATGCGTTTCCTAGACACTCACTACTCGTAGGTGTTTCTTCAGGAACCCTTGATACCATCAATACCTCCAAAGTCTCCACATAAGGAGATATTCTTAGACCGCGGTCTGTAGGAGCAGTTGTTTGGATGGGAGCATCAGGGATCCAATGCCTACATCGACATGTTTGTGAATTCCACATGCCAAAGGTGATGGGGTTGGTGGAGGTATGCTCCACCTTATTTCCTATGGGAGAGCAAGCCTCATAGGAGGTGAGGAGTAAAAGAATGAAAAGCCACCGCAAAGGCTTTCCTCAGCCACGAGCAATGCGCCCCTTCTTTCGGACCCCACTCCTAACAATGTTACTCGGAGAGGGAGAGGGTTATGAATGAGGTTGAGCAGGGGAAAGGTGCAAATTGCAGTGCCATTTTGTGCCCATACACAAAGCCACCTTTAAGAACGATGGAAACACAAACTTGGGATAGAATAAGGGAACTATGCTGACTCGTCGGGGCAGCTAAGAGTTATAGAACCCAGTAAATTGTGACTCACCTGAAAACAAGCAGAAATGCATCATACTCAGAATCCACAACAGTATCCGAGCACGTCAGGTTTTCACTCAGGCTGAGTGCACCTACTTGCTCCATGATGTCTATTCACATTTTTAAATCATGGCAATAGTTCCATTCTCTAGACTCTTAACATTTGAATGTGACTGGAAACAGTTTTTAGGTTTCTTTCAGAGAGTAATCTCAACACTCAATAGTATAAATACACTCCTGATAGAGGGAGATAGGGGTTGGTTGGGAAAATTTCAAGGGCTGAGGATATCCATTAAAATTAGTCTTTGGTTTCCATGTTATGAATAAATTTGCAGAGGAAGGATTGTCTTTTAAGGCAGAGATTCCTGTGTTGTTGTTTCTTTCAATATGTATTTCTTTACGTGAAAATGTTCATCATGTTTTCATTCCAGTTTGTTAATTCCTTTCATGTCTGAAATAAGTGTATAACAGTTTTGAATTCATATGTGCTATGCTCCATCTATTGTTTTAGATATTCATTTAAGTTTTCTTCTAAAGTTACATAGAATTCATCCTGTAGATGCTCTGTGTGATGGACTATTCCCTCTCATGTACTAATCACCTGCTAAACATCTTCTGATTACAAGATCAATGGTTATCTTGCCTCTGTTTGCAAATTCATGCCATTCCTTACCCCTTGCAATATGATCCCTACCCAGACCTTCGAATCCATTTCCCAATGGTTAGTTTCTCTAATAGTCCCACCTACATCTTACATCAATGCATATGCCCTATTTAGGATTCTGGCCTTCTGACCATTCTTGATCAAATATTTCATGTGAGTAAAGATGGAAAGTAAGTGAGATATCCCTCTCTAACTATGCAAGGTTAGAGGTGCAGTCTAAAGAAGTTTTGTTGTTACCTGGGAGCGAGCCTTTAGTAACCTTGGGTTCAATTCCAATGCTAAAAAATCGACGCTATTGCCGAGGACAAGATTGAAGATCATCCTTTGGAAGAACAACATAGTTTTAGATCTAGTTGTTGATGGTGAGCAATGATCAGACATCAAGAAGGTTGTGCACTTTTCACCTGGCGACTCCAGTCTTGAAGGATTCAGACTTCAGTCACTCTGCTGGTGGTATGACCCAGAAATCAAATTGTCAAAAACAATGGTAGGCTTCGTCAGAGAAAATAGACCCCTTGTAAGGTCTAAAAATGCGAGGTGAAAGGTTAATACACTTGAGTTTATGTTTCTTCCAAGATGCCTTGTCTTATCTTGTACGTGTGTTCTTATCCTTTCCTAAATTTATCAAGATAGCCTTCTATGGTTCAATTCATTCAGAACAGAGCTATGAATATATTCCAGTTTATCCTTCTTTACGAACCAGAAGCATTGCATCATCTTGTACATTTGATTTTGTGTTGGGGCGTGCACCCCAATGATCCTTAAGGTGGGTAACTCCATGGGTTTTTGGAGTTTGTAAGCGGAGTTATGGCTCAAAATAGTCTTAGGGGTGTCAGGGTTGAGTCAAAGTCCTCTGTTTGTAATAAACACATGGTTTAAGTCGATGGTTTAGGGTTCGGGGTGCCCATGGTTTAAGACCATGGTTTTGTAACAGGTGCACTATAAATAAGCACTTTTGTAAAGAAGTAAGGTTAGGATTTTTGTGTAAGATGAACTGATGCGAAGCTAAGGCTATTTTGTAAGAAAAGGTTAAGTCCCAGCTGTGTGCGTGGATGACCTCTACAACTGTGTGCGCAAAGGGTTTTGGGTGATTAAGGAAATCTGTAGCTATGTGCACAGAGGCCTGCAACTGTGTGCATGGCTTTGAGGAATTGAAAGGATCTGCAGCTGAGTGCACAGATCAGAACTAGGGTTTTTGTAGAAATTTGAATAAAACACAGTTCTGTGGACGTAACCCCTACACTGGGGGTGAACCATGTTATATCTGGTGTCATGGTTCTGTGTGTTGTGTTTTGTTGTGTTATTTCATGCATTAATAGTTATATATCTGATAAGTAAAGATCATTGCTAGATAATAACTTCACTGTGAATTCCCAGTAAAGGGGTTGTGCAAGGCACTGTTTGTTATCTAACCGCAAAGCTAAATAAGTGAATGTTAAGCTCTGTGATTTATATTTATAATCTGTTGAAAGCTAAAAGGTACAGTAATTTCCCTCTTCTACTGGCAGAAACCTGGTTCTGCGGCACCCCATAGCTGTTTCGGGTGAGACTGCAACCTGTTCGCAGGTTGTTTCCAGAAGGGCCAACACTATGGGTCTTTTGTTGGTGTGAAGTAAAAGGTATAAAACCCGGTCTGCCCTAGTGCCCAACAAATTTGTTCCTTTTCCGATTGAACTCAGTATCTGCTCAAGAGGGGTTTACGTCGTACCTCGAGGGCTATGTTCTGGAGACCCTTTGTGAAGGAAATCGGTGATTGGCTCGACGAGACTTATCTGAACTTCACTGAGAAAGAAAATAAATATCCGCGTCGTAGTGCAAACAAATTTTTACAAAGGTATGTTTTTGGTGATGTTTATGAAATTTTCTTTGGTAGTATCCACATAGAGTTGCAGCAGTGGTTATCCAAGTTAGCAGAGAGAAGGACGAACTTTCAAGAACGTCAGTTTCCTACTTGGACCCTCGCACAAATTAATGTACTGAAAAGGGTGAACAACAAAATATCCCACGATGTTGATTTCTGGACAACGCGAACCCTTGAAGCCTTTGTGATAGAGTTCACCATCAACACGAGTACATCCTTTAGTGAAGCCGAGCGACAATTTTTCAAAGGACCCAGGGGTAAGTTTTTGCATTCATTTAGTTTGAGAATTAAAATGTTATTAGCTGAAAAAGGTATACTGCTCATTGAATCAGACTGTTAGATTTTGTATTACTAACCTATTTTTTCAAGTGACAACACCTTCGACGAGCAAAGTGGTTTGCTGTGAAGGAAAAAGGTACAAGTGAGATTTTGGATCCTATTCCCAGGGTCAGCCTAGTGAGTATTCCCCTGTTAATCCCGTCGATTCAGAACCTGAGGAAACCCCTTCTATTGGGAACCCTCCCGTAACCTCGCAGTGAAGACCTATTATCCTTGAGAACCTGTCGCAGTCTGAAAGTCACCCTAGCTCGAGTAGTCCTGTCATAGGTCATAAAACCCCAATAAGTTCCCCCCTGCCTACTTCCAGTCCCCCTCCAACCCCCCTAGATCCGCTATGGCCCACATGCATGATGACATTAAGATACCTGTTTTCAAAGGCACCGGATCAAAGGATCCATAACAGTTCTGGTTTTTATGTGAAGCAGTGTGGACTGCTAAGTCCATTACGGATCAAGATACAAAAAGAGCACAGCTAGTTACTTCTTTCAGAGACCGCGCTCTGACCTGGTTCATGAAGTTTTCCAGCACTCAGAATCATGCACTGCCTGATATAAAAGTAGCAATGATAAAGGAATTTAAGAAGCCGAAATCAGAGTCGCAGTGTATCACGGAATTGAAAGAGATTCAGCAGAAGCATGGTGAATCAGTGTGGGACTTTGATCAGAGGTTCAAAGTCCTGCTAGACCAAGTCATTTTTACCATTGGACCTGCGCAACACAAGCAATGGTTCATTGCAGCGTTACTACCGCATATCTGAACTCCACTCATGCAACAGAAGGTTGCTGACCAGCAGGAGGCTCTAGAAATCGCAATGAAGCTTGAAACCGACCTTGTCGCAAACAATTTTGGTATTGCTCAAATCCAAGTGCAGTTGGCAGTGATGGCTCTGGAGCTTCACGATATGAAACAAGGAAAAACCGGTCACGAAGAGGTTTGGTGTACATAATGTCGCATAGAAGGTCATGCCAAGGAACATTGTCCTATGGTAAGAAATTACCTGAATACTAGTGTGCCAAACCCGTTTAACCCGCAAGTTCTTTACTGTGAGCTTTGCAGAACAACAGGGCAGCATCGCCCTGAAGACTTCTATCTGCTACAAAGGTATGGGAAAGTACCTAAGAACCCCTATTGTAAATTCTGTAAGTCCGTAGGACATAATGAAGATGAGTGTCGCAGTTATGACGTCATGAGAGAGCGCACCTATGATGCCTATTGGGTACAAAATGAGGGACCGAGAAATGCTGGCTATGGCTCCCATGGTGGTGCATCAAGTAGAGGTGTTTTTGGAAGCCATGGTGGTGGTGTTATGGCTAGCAGAGGATGCGGCCAGGTGGTGTGTTACAACTATAACCAAGCCGGGCATCTAGCGAGAGATTATCGGAACCCAACTATGACATGTCGGTATTGCAGAGCAGTTGATCATGTCATCGAGTAGTGCCCGCAGTTGATAGCTAAGATTAAGGATAGATACAGTGGCCTCACTCAGAATATTTAGATGATTTCTGTTGAGCAAAGACCTGTCCCAGCTATTAATGTTGTCACCAGATGTGGAGCTACGACGGATGCGCAGACCAACGAGAGCCATCCTGCTAAGGCTTGGGTGCGTAAGGCACCTGAGAAAGCCCCTGCATTTGATATTGAAAGAGAGAAAGAGACATTCATGGAAGCCAAGAAAGAGTTTTTGGCTCCTAGCACAGCAGTAGCACCTGCGCAGCCACATCAGCATCAATCGCAGCCGCAAGGAGCTTCGACAGATAAAGTAAGTACACTGTCTTCCTTTTTACAGAGTTGTCTGAAACTTTTAAGAAACCAGAATGCTTTAAGTGAGTTGCAGAAAGTTATTAGTTCTTGTAAACCTCAGCAACATACTGGTCAGGAAAAACCTGTTAATAGAGTCAGAAGAACTGGCAGGGAAATGAGATTGAATGCCCAGATAGGAGAGTATGATATGACTGATGTTATCTTAGACCTAGGATCAGAGGTAAATGTCTTAACCAAGCAAACCTGGGAACAAATGGGACAACCTACCCTTGATTGGTCACCTATACAGTTGATATTAGCCAATCAGTAGAAGATTATGCCCCTAGGACGATTCCCTAATGTCTTAGTAGATATTGATGGCGTCTGTACTATAGCAGACTTCGAAGTATTTGAGATCATTGACGACAGAAATACCTATCCAGCCTTGTTAGGTATTGAGTGGGAAATGGAAAATGTTGCAGTCATTAACCTTAAGAAGAGATAGATGACTTTCAAAGGGAAAGAATTGAGAGTGATGGTCCCACTGGATCCTTCTTAAGGAGAAAGGTACACAGAACCCCTTCGAGATGAAGATCAGGATATGTTGGACCATATCTACAATATCACAGCGAAGGAAGAAAATTATGTTGATCCTAATGCTGAAGGTATCATTGATTGGCAGTGTGAGACCTCCTGTATGACAGATTCAGATGATGGTCTGGAGAATTGGCAGAACTGATTGTATGAGCTACATGGCCACCACTGTGCAAGAATTACCAAGTCTCTTAGATGGCTTAGCTCGCAGACAAAAGCCTTACCTATCTTTGATGGTTCGACCGACCCAGAATAGTTTATTGAGCAATTCTTAGCCCAGATACCAGACTAACAGAAAATGAAGAGTTTGGATTCAACATTTAGAGCTACGGCAGCCAGATGGTGGAATGGTCACAATCAGTACATCCATAGTTGGGAAGTCTTCCAATAGTCCCTTCATCTAAGATTCACGAATCGACCACAAGAGGTTCGGAGCAGGTTTAATGGTCAGACTAACCCTCAGAAGCATTTGGAGCAATCCTACGAAGCCTGGGAGCATGTACCTCGTGCAGACATTAGAGGAATTTTGGGGTCTAAAATGGGCCTCCTAAGGAAAATAATAAAATAATAGTTAAAATAATAAAATAATAGTTAAAATAATAAAATAATATTGATTAATTTTGGAGGAAGAAAGAAAAAACTACTTTTTGTGTTCGTATTTTCGACATATCTCCCTGTGTTTTTACTCAAATTTCGATCAAGAGAGCTCGTTGGATGTGGAATTTGATTCCGCATCCAACGAATACCCACACTGCATACTTTTGACAGACCCCGCTACCCCAAAAATAAGAAATACCTGAAAAAACATGATGATGACATAATCATCACATTTTTTCAGGTATTTCTTGTTTTTGGGGTAGCGGGGTTCTTCAAAATTATGCAGTGTGGGTACTCGTTGGATGCGGAATCAAATTCTGCATCCAACAAGCTCTCCCTATCAAAATTTGAGTAAAAACACAATGAGATATGTCGAAAATACAAACAAAAAAAGTAGTTTTTTTAATGTCAAATATGTCAATTCAACCATTATGGTTGACTTATTTTATTGAAATTCTATTGGTTCTTGAATTCCAACTCAAAAAAACTTATTTTGGCACGTTTTCTTATAAGGGCCATTTTAAACCCAAAATTTCCTCTAATGGTGGGTACATAGGTTTGTGCATACCTTGGATCCTATCACAAAGAATTGGTATGCGGAAGTCGAGCTTTTCCAGGGTACTGTAAGTTGGGATACCCTTGTTAATAATTTTGTATTGACATTTTCTATTAATGAAGTTTGCCCTGATTTAGATGCAGCTATTAGGGTAATACATACTAAGGTGTTTGATGAGCAAGAGCTAGTGGAATACCAACCGGATTGGAAGGCACAAGAAGCTAATGCAGTCGAATGTTATAACCTCGCAATTGATGAGGATGACGATCCATGCAACATTGATATTCCAGAATCAGAAGGCCACTGCGAAGTACATGGACCAGCAGTTGAAGCACCTGAAGTGACACAACCCCTGAGAACGCGGACCGTAAACATTGGCTCAGAAGAATAGCCTAAGCATGCTACCATTGGAGATTATTGGGATGAAGAAATGGTAAGCAAAGTGCCCAACTTCTCCACAAATACCAGGACCTATTTCCGACAAAATTCTCAGAAATGAAAGGCATCCTAGGTGATATAGGAGTCATGAAGATCCCCTTGAAACCTGATACGAAGCCTGTGAAACAACATCCTTATAGGTTGAATCCTAAGTATAAGGAAAAAGTTAGAATGGAGCTGGATAAGATGCTTGCTGCAACAATTATTGAACATGTTGAAGAATCTGAGTGGGTTAGTCCTATGGTGGTACAACAGAAGAAGACTAAGGGTGAAATCCAAATCTGCGTCGACCTAAGTAAGCTGAATGATGCTTGTCTACATGATCCCTTCCCCACACCCTTCACAGATGAAGTGTTAGACAATGTCGGGGGTCAAGAAGTGTACTCTTTTACTGATGGATTTTCAGGTTACCATCAGATCAGAATTGCTCCAAAGGATCGCCATAAGACAACCTTTGCTACAGAAATGGGATCCTTTCAGTATATAGTTATGCCCTTTGGATTGAAGAATGCACCTGCTATATTTTCTAGAGTATTCATCTCTGCCTTTAAGGAATATATACATAAATTCTTAGAAGTGTATTTTGATGATTGGACTATATTTGGGTTGCTAAAATACCATATAACTAGTTTAAGACTTATGCTGGATAAATGTAGGCAACACCATATTTCCTTGAACTTGAAGAAGTGTATATTTTGTACACCTTTTGGAATTCTGCTAGGTCACATTGTATATAAACAAGGATTGATGATGGACCCTGCGAAGATAGCTATTATTGTGAACCTACCACCTCCAACGTCTGTTAAACAACTTCGCACTATGCTTGGTCATACTGGATATTACAGGAAATTTATTAAAGGGTATGCTTAGATAACTGCTTCGATGGAAAACTAGTTGAAGAAAGATATTAAGTTCGAATGGACCCCTAAGTGCCAAGCCAGCTTGGATATTTGAAGGAAAAGATGGTAACTGCTCCTACCTTAGTATTCCCTGACTGGAATAAGGAATTTCATGTGCATGTCGATGCATCCTCCATTGCTCTGGGTATAGTATTGGCCCAGTTAGGTGAAAGTAATATTAATCACCCCATTTATTTTGCAAGTAGGAAATTGTCCATGGCAGAGAAAAATTATACTACAACAGAACGTGAAGGTCTCGCTATGGTTTATGCATTGCAGAAATTTTGACGTTATCTGTTAGGATCTCATTCTAAGATGTTTACTGACCATTCTGCTTTGAAGTATTTGGTTAACAAGCCTGTGCTAGGTGGAAGGATATGCAGATGGCTGATTCTATTTCAGGAGTATGATTTTGAGATCATTGTCAAACCAGGAAAATTGAATCTAGGTCCTGACCACTTGTCGAGGCTCGAGTCAGGAGAAGAACCTACCAGCTTGGATGAAGGTCTTCCTGATGCCCACTTGTTTGTCATCCAGATGGTTGATGAATATTTTCAGGATATTGTTGAGTATTTGTCTACAGGGTTTCCACCCGCCGAGATGACAACACAACAAAAGAAGCAGCTGGTGGTTCGCGCAGCTGACTTTACCTTAATAGCAGGACAATTATATAAGATGGGACTAGATGAAATACTACGCAGATGTGTTTTAGAGCATGAAAAGCCATTAATTTTGGATGAGGCACATTCTGGGGCAGCAGGAGGTCATTACGCGGGAAAAGCTACAATACAGAAGATTCTATTGTGGTGGCCCACAATTCACAAGGATGCAAAAGAATATTGTCACAGCTGCGACATCTGTCAAAGGACAAGCAAACCACCCAGGAGGGATGAGATGTCTCTAGTATTATAGGTAACTTTACAACCCTTTGACAAATGGGCTATTGATTTTGTCGGACCTATCAATCCCCCCGCGAAGAAGTCAGGAGAAAGATACATTATTACAGCAACTGATTACCTCACCCGTTGGGCCAAAGCACAACCAGTGAAGAATTGTAGTGCTGCTACAGATGCAAGGTTCATCTTCGATAACATCTTGTCTAGATTTGGGTGTCCTAGAGTCCTTATGAGTGATCAGGGCTCACATTTTCTAAATAAGACTATTGAAGTATTGACTGAAGAATTTCAGGTATATCATCAGAAGAGTACTTCCTATCATCCCCAAGCAAATGGAACTGTCGAAGCTTTTAATAAGATCCTTAAATAGGCTCTGACGAAGGTTTGCAATGTTAATAGAAGTGACATGGATCTTAGAATTCCAACAGTACTCTGGGCTTATAGGACTACCTGCAAGAAATTGACAGGCCATACACCTTTCAGGCTGGGCTATGGGAAAGAAGCAATCATGCCCATGGAATATATTGTTCCTAGCCTTTGAATATCTGCTTTCACAAAGATGGATGACCCAGCGATAATAACAGAAAGGCTGACAAAGATACTAGAACTTGAAGAGGACAGATTTATTGCAGGGTTCCAGCAGCAAGTGAAGAAAGCTCGAGAAAAAGCATGGCATGATAGACACATCAAGGAGAAGCAGTTCTAGCAGGGCGATCTTGTGCTCTTATATGACAGCAAATTCATGAAGTTCTCGGGTAAGTTCAAGACACATTGGAAAGGACCATATATAGTGTAGAAAGTTACTGATGGTGGTGCAATCCAGTTGGCTAAGTTGAATGGAGAAATTTTACCTTCTATGGTAAATGACAGTCATTTAAAGAAGTATAGGGACAGGCTAGGACCTCCTAATCAGAAGTAACATCAGGAAGGAAATTCTAAGTACCAAGAACAGTTTACATTGGGTGCTAGACTATAATGAAGCTGCCCTCAAAGTTATGACGTGTGGAAAACTGGCAAAGTTCGAAGGTTCATATTGTGTCGAGGGTTATTGTCAAGTCGAAGCTAAAGTTAGTATTTATGTCGAAGATTAAAGGTGTGGCGCAGCTTAAAATCTGACTGATGGGACAAACCAAACTTGGCGGCGCTGGCACGAGAACTACCTTAATTGCCTAAAATAATGAGATTTTGGGAAAATCTCGCACTGTGTGGATAGTATTTCCACCACTCCACCATATTTGGTGTCATTAATGCACCATGATGATAGATTCTGTTGCAAGATTCTATAAGAAGCTACACCGGCCTGCGACTCCTGCATTATGCATTTCTTTGAGTTTCTTCAGTTAGGACCATGTTAAATGATCGCGAAGCCCAGGAGTTAGTACGAGAGTTCAAGGAGAGGCATCTGCAGAACCTTTTGAGCAATCCACCTATGTAGACAAGCTTGACCAGGACGAAGTCAGGTAGAAGTTCGCTCTAAACTGGATGAAGGCACGTAGAAGTTTTCTTTAATGTGGAGCGACGAAAGGTACCAGGCCTCACGAGAAGACTCTGAGGCATCCCAAGATGTATCCTCCCGATTTGGCAAAGCCAAGGTGGATGTTTGTCTTATGCACCTTGACACACAATTATGGAGCCCCTAAGTTGTGGATGGTCAGATGTTTGGCAAGCAGATCGAGGGATGGGGTCGTTGATAGATCTAGAAAATACTTAATCAACATATTAGGAAGGAAAGGAACAAGCTTCCAACAACTGCATGTATGGATTCAGAAAGAAGAGCACTATGTTTCACCAATGGGAGTCTAACACCAGAAAAGCAGCAGAGTGTCCCGAGACGGGCCACTAGTGAGTCTTAGGGGCCTATTGGGGCGCGCACCCCAACGGTCCTTAAGATGGGTAACTCCACGGGTTTTTGGAGTTTGTAAGTGGAGTTACGCCTCAAAATAGTCTTATGGGTGTCGGGTTTGAGTCAAAGTCCTCTGTTTGTAATAAACCCATGGTTTAAGTCCAGGGTTTAGGGTTCGGGGTGCCCATGGTTTAAGACCATGGTTTTGTAACAGGTGCACTATAAATAAGAACTTTTATAAATAAGTAAGGTTAGGATTTTTGTGTAAGATGAACTGATGAGAAGCTAAGGTTATTTTGTAAGAAAAGGTTAAGTCCCAGTTGTGTGCGTGGATGACCTCTGTAGCTATGTGTGAAGAGGGTTTTAGGTGATTAAGGAAATCTGCAGCTATGTGCACAGAGGCCTGTAGCTGTATGCACGGCTTTGAGGACTTGAAAGGATCTATAGTTGAGTACGCAGATCAGAATTGCGGTTTTTGTAGAAAGTTGGATAAAACACAGTTCTGTGGACATAACCCCTCCACTGGGGGTCAACCACGTTATATATGGTGTTGTGATTCTGTGTGTTGTGTTTTGTTGTGTTATTTCATGCATTAATAGTTATATATCTGATAAGTAAAGATCATTGCTAGATAATAACTTCGCTGTGAATTCCCAGTAAAGGGGTTGTGCAAGGCACTGTTTGTTATCTAACCGCGAAGCTAAATAAGTGAATGTTAAGCTCTGTGATTTATATTTATAATCTGTTGAAAGATAAAAGGTACAGTAATTTCCCTCTTCTGCTTGCAGAAACTTGGTTCTGCAGCACCCCATAGCTGTTTCGGGTGAGACTACAACCTGTTCGCAGGTTGTTGCCGAAAGGGCCAACACTTTGGGTCTTTTGTTGGTGCGAAGTAAAAGGTATAAAACTAGGGTCTGCCCTAGTTCCCAACATTTTGACACATATTTTTCTCCCGAAGCTCATGACATTGAAGGTCACCCCTGTGAACCTCAGGAAACCTCAGTCAATAGCGTATATATTACACCTAACCTAGTCTCTCCCAGTATTCCAGACCAGTACAAACCACTAAAATTTCCTCTTGTCTTCCATGATTTTCCCGTAAAAATATTGGTGCTTAGGGAAAACTCGGGTTCTTACTTTTATCTTCCAACCAACAAACAAACCCACAGTGTTGGCCCTTTCGGCAACAACCTGCGAACAGGTTGCAGTCTCACCCGAAACAGCTATGGGGTGCTGCAGAATAAGATTTTTGTAGGCGTAAGAGGGATATTAATGTATCTATAGTCTTAAGAAATAATAATTATGCAATGAATAGCTTCGACATTCACTTAAATAGCTTTGCAGTTTAGATAAAAGACAGTTTCTTGCTTAACCCTTAACTGGGAATTCACAGCAAAGTTAGTACTTAACAGTTTATCTTACTTTATCACTTATCTACTTATCAAATGCATAAAACATAATAGAAACAACACAACAAGAACCACCACAACACAAGATATGCGTGGTTCACCCCCAATGTAGGGGCTATGTCCACAAAACTGCGTTTATATTCAACTCTTTACAAACACACAGTTCTGATCTGCGCACTCAGCTGCAGATCTCTTCAATCACCCAAAGCTGCACACTTAACTGCAGATCTATGCACTCAGATGTAGAACCTTTCTTACAGAACCCTCTGTGCACACAGCTATAGAGTTCGTCCACGCACTCAGCTGGGACTTATCCTTCTTACCGAAGCCCTAAAATAGGCCTTAGCTTCTTCGCATCAAATTATCATCATAAGATAAATCATCATAGACCTAACCTCACTCCTTTACATAAGGGCCTATTTATACAAGTGTACTATTACAAAACCATGGACTTAAACCATGGGCACCCCAAAAACCAAAACCCTGGGTTTAAACCATGGGTTATTTACAAAAAGAGGGGCTTCGACCCAACCCCAAAACCCCTAAGACTATTTTGAACCACAACTCCGCTTACAAGCTTCGCACCTAAACTGCGGAGTTGCCAAAACTAAGGACCCTTAAGGTTGGAGCCCCAACAGGCCCCTAAGACTCACCAATGTATCGTCCTAGGACACTCTACTGCTTGTCTGGTGGGAGAATCTTGTTGGTGAAGATAGTAAACTGCTTGTTGAGGCTGCGCATGATATCATCAGTTGCTTGCTCCTTCTTCACCAACTCCTGCAATGTTGTTGTTAATGCTTCATTGGCCTTTTCCTGTGAAAATGCATCATACTCCTTCAGAAGTTTGAGCTAGCTGTCCGCAACAGTGCTCAAATCCAAGGCCTCGTTGATGAGGGGATGCATCGAATTTTCCAACAGTGTTTCTTTCGTTGTGCACGACTCAATTTCCTGATGGAGTTCATTGCTTTGATTTACCTTGAGCATCTTCTGCATAGGAGGAAGATTCTTAATTTTTGCTTTCACTGCTTGATGGTTTCTTGCATCTTTTCTACTTCTAGATTGTCCTGCAGTTTTACCCAAGCCTTGACGCTTTCCTCTAGCAGTTTTGTTGCGCTGCTTGCCAGATCTGAGATCTTTGTTATTGAGGCCTGAATATCTCTGCGGTGTTGTTCCCTGACTTCTGGTGGACTCTCATGAATGATGCGAAGCTGAAGCTCTGCAATCTAAGCCTCATGTTCTTCTTTGAGCTTCTCAATCTCGCTTTGAGACTGTTGTGCATAGGCTTTCAGCTTGACTATTCTTTTCTCTGGTTTTGCTTCAGCCTGCATGTCGAAGTTAGGGAGACTTCAACACGCCTCATACAATGCTTGCGCTATCGTAGCCTACCTGCTTTATGCTTCCCTCTTCTTTCGTTCTGATTCTTCCAACTGCACTACGAGGCTCTCACTCTGCTTCATGGTATTCTCTAACTGCATTTGTGAGTATATGTCTCATTCTTGGATCTCCTTCATGAATCCCCATTCAATCCACATACCGTAATACAAACTATTATTGAAGACGACCTCCGACTGAGAGCTGGTGACATCACACTCTGGAGTCGACTCGGTGATGAACCGTACCCGGGATGACACCTGGTCATATGCAGACTGGTCGAAGGGAACTGGGTGACCTTCCAAACGGCACCCTCCTTTCGCAGTATCCACTTGCTCCTGCCGACAAATGAAGGAGCACCCCCCCTACCACATACAACTTTCGAAGATAACCAAGAGTCAGACCTGAGCACGCAAAGTGACAGTGGGTCATCAAGAAGACAAATTATCAACAATCTGCTGAATGGCGAGAAAGAATCAACCACCGATGGAGGCACAAGTTCCGTCGACCAAAACCCCATCATCACCCCCACAGGTTCGACTATATCGTGGGTCATCAAGAAGACAAATTATCAACAATCCACTGTACGGCGAGAAAGAATCAACCACCGACGGAGGCACAAGTTCCGTCGACCAAAACCCCATCGTCACCCCCACAGGTTCGACTATATCATGAGATGTAGAAGGAGCAGGTCGATGTAAGTCGATTTGAAAGAAGACTGACTTAGTCGATCAACCGACTAAGTTGATGGACCGACCTAGTCGGTCGGCCGAGTAAACACAGTAATTAAGTCTGCTAACTAATAGTTGTGTCGGTTCACCGAACCGACAGGTAGTTATCTTGTAACTGTTTGTAATCTGTATATATTAGGCTGTTGAGCCTCACAAGAACCGAGTTCAGTTCTTGGCTTTGTATGAACTATTGAGAATAATATAATCTGTTTATCCTATCTGTTCTTGTCTCTTGTCTCTGTGTATATTTCTGTATATTTTTGTATGTATTATTGGTAACCTTATGTGATCAGTGAGATTACAACATTGGTTCCATTGCCGGGATGAAGAAGTGTGGATAGAGCAACAAGAAGCTCTCCAAATAATGACTCCCGATGAAGTAACCCTATCCCCAGTCAATCCACATACCGTAATACAAACTATTATTGAAGACGACCTCCGACTGAGAGCTGGTGACATCACACTGTGGAGTCGACTCGATGATGAACCGTACCCGGGACGACACCTGGTCATACGCAGACTGGTCGAAGGGAACTGGGTGACCTTCCAAACGGCACCCTCCTTTCGCAGTATCCACTTTCTCCTTCCGACAAATGAAGGAGCACCCCCCCCCTACCACATACAACTTTCGAAGATAACCAAGAGTCAGACCTGAGCACGCAAAGTGACAGTGGGTCATCAAGAAGACAAATTATCAACAATCCGCTGAACGGCGAGAAAGAATCAACCACCGATGGAGGCACAAGTTCCGTCGACCAAAACCCCATCATCACCCCCACAGGTTCGACTATATCGTGGGTCATCAAGAAGACAAATTATCAACAATCCACTGTACGGAGAGAAAGAATCAACCACCGACGGAGGCACAAGTTCCGTTGACCAAAACCCCATCGTCACCCCCACAGGTTCGACTATATCATGAGATGTAGAAGGAGCAGGTCGATGTAAGTCGATTTGAAAGAAGACTGACTTAGTCGATCAACCGACTAAGTTGATGGACCGACCTAGTCGGTCGGCCGAGTAAACACAGTAATTAAGTCTGCTAACTAATAGTTGTGTCGGTTCACCGAACCGACAGGTAGTTATCTTGTAACTGTTTGTAATCTGTATATATTAGGCTGTTGAGCCTCACAAGAACCGAGTTCAGTTCTTGGCTTTGTATGAACTATTGAGAATAATATAATCTGTTTATCCTATCTGTTCTTGTCTCTTGTCTCTGTGTATATTTCTGTATATTTTTGTATGTATTATTGGTAACCTTATGTGATCAGTGAGATTACAACATTGGTTCCATTGCCGGGATGAAGAAGTGTGGATAGAGCAGCAAGAAGCTCTCCAAATAATGACTCCCGATGAAGTAACCCTATCCCCAGTCAATCCACATACCGTAATACAAACTATTATTGAAGACGACCTCTGACTGAGAGCTAGTGACATCACACTCTGGAGTCGACTCGGTGATGAACCGTACCCGGGACGACACCTCGTCATACGCAGACCGGTCGAAGGGAACTGGGTGACCTTCCAAACGGCACCCTCCTTTCGCAGTATCCACTTGCTCCTGCTGACACATGAAGGAGCACCCCCCCTGCCACATACAACTTTCGAAGATAACCAAGAGTCAGACCTGAGCACGCAAAGTGACAGTGGGTCATCGAGAAGACAAATTATCAACAATCCGCTGTACGGCGAGAAAGAATCAACCACCGACGGAGGCACAAGTTCCGTCGAACAAAACCCCATCGTCACCCCCACAGGTTCGACTATATCATCGACCCCACCTCTTTCACCCCCACCCACACCTCCCACCCCGCCAACTTCAGAGAGTAGTGAAAGTGACTCCAACATGGGTCACGGTTCTGCTCAGATTCCCCTTTATGAGGGAGACGAAGACCCCAGACGACATTGGTTCGTCTGTGAGTCAATATGGGAGACCAACAAGGTCACAGAGGAAGATCGCCAGATGGCCCAGTTCACAGGATCCCTAAGGAAACGAGCTCTAACATGGTATATGACATTTTCTGAACGGCAGCCCAGAGCAACAAAAGCCGAAATAAAAGCGCAATTCCTATCATTTTTAAAGACCCCAGACACCAAACACCTGGCCGCCAAGAAGCTGAAAACGACATCACAGAAGCTAGGAGAAACAGTCCGCGACTACGATAAACGATGGAAGGATCTATTGAGCCAGTTAGACTATACTATTAATGAACAATTACCGATTCAATGGTTCCTTATAGGACTCTCACAGAAGGTTCACCGACACATCAGTCTGGAAACTTTCAAATCGTATGAAGATGCCCTGACAAAAGCTCTACAAGTCGAGATGGATGAAGATATACCTGCATATCCGACCGACCACCGCCTGGAGGAATAGCTGGAAAACGTGCAGAAGTCCCTGAAAGAGCTGACCCTGAAGAACCATGAAATCTGGGGCACTAACTGTTCAATATCCGGACACTCCAAAGATAATTGTCGACAGCAATTCAGTCGATAAGATGTCCGTTTTGTGCAGACAAATGCGTTTTGCGACATTTGCGAGGAACATGGAGACCATTCTACGGTCGAATGTCCTTACAATATGAAGAATGGAAAGGCTTCCTGGTGTGCTATCTGCGAAACTGCAAATCACAACACGGCCAACTGCCATCTTAACCTGAAAAATAGACAGAACTACCAAGCCGTCTACCAGACGAATGCAGTAGCACAGAACACGGAGCAAAACAATAACAATAACCAGAACGGGAAACGCAATGACGGCCAACGCTATGAACGCCGACATGACAATCGACGACCAGGGTTTGGAAGAACAGGTCTATTTGTAGGGAATCTCAAAATACAAAGTAGACGACCCACACAATGCTTTATTTGTTACAAAGAAGGGCACCGATGCGCAGACTGTCTGTACAAGGACAGAACTGACCTCAAATTTTGTACACACTGTGGGGTAGGCGATCACTCCTTGGAGGATTGTCCTACCATGTTGGAAAAAATCAGCAATAAAAAGAATGTTAATGTCTTGTCTTGTGTCCAGAAGAATGATGTAATAACTACTAAGAACTTGCACATTGTCACTCGACAAGGCACCAAAACCGGGCCTGATAACCCTCAGATTAGAAAAATCAACAACACAAATGCATACCCTGACCCTATCAAGGAACAACAGACATATCAAGAAGCCACACACATATTCCAAAACATTGCACAGCAAGAAGACACTAGTAACAGTTGACTTAGCTCGAACCAGCAATTAACCCATCTCATTCAAACAGACAAATCTGTAGGTCAGTTCATCGAATTACTACATCAAATTAAAACCACTAACCCTGAGAAACAAACTAAGAACATTTGTAGTTTAAATCATAAAGACAAAAATGATGTCGACCCACTAGTCGACCTAGAAATTGAAGGATACCACGTCCGACAAGTTGTTCTGGATTTTGGGTCCCAAGTAAATATTATGACCAGGGATACGTGGGAACAAATGGGCAAACCTCGACTCTATGAGTCAGGCATCTACCTAAAACTGGCCGACCAAGGTCTCATTGAACCCATTGGGGTTTGGAAAAATGTAGACACAACCATTAAAGGCATATCAAATAAGGTTGACTTTGAAATTATTGACCCAAAGGAAGGATCTAGCTCCTTCCCAGCCCTTGTCGGTCGACCTTGGGGTCGAAAGATGAAAGCCTCTATCTCCTTAGATAAAGAAAGGATCAAGCTAAAAGGTAATGGCCAAAAAGTTATTGTACCCATTAACCCTTCCCAAGGAAAGCCTTGGATAGAACCTATTGATGAGGAGGTTGATGTTAGACAGCTATACCAAATCCACAATAATACCGACTATACTGAACCAAACATCTATGGGGAACTTCACTTAGGTAACCAAGACTCAGTTGGTTATAATTCAGATGCTGAAATATATGAATGGGAGATAGAAAACTATGAAACACAAGAAAGAGGGTGCTGGACTATCCAAAAAGTACAGAAAAAACCCACCTGACAGTGCTTTATAGTCTCAATTATCCCCAAGATTTTTGAGAAAAAAATAAGAGAACACCCTACCTTACAACCGACCAGCGAAAACACCAGGCAACAAACTTGGTATAAGGAGATGGAATCCCCAGTCATGCATGTTGAACAAGTGTCTAAAAACATTGGAGAACATGGTCGACTACAAAGCTTAGTAGAAACCTTCACAGGTCAGGCAGCTAGATGGTGGGACACCCATCAGACAAAACTGCAGACCTGGACTAGTGCTGCAACTTACTTTGTTGAAAGGTTTGGTGGCAGAAAGTTAACCTCACAAGCACAGATCCCTATATTCACCCAAGGACAAAACCCAGAAGAACAAATCCAAACTTGTGAAAAAGAGTGGAGAAGACTTGGACATAAGGATGAAAGAGCCTGGCCACACTTATTTCCTTCCACCCTAGACAACCTACCTAGCAAATGGTATAATATGGAGGAAGCTAAAGGTGAAACCTTTTTTTGGAATGAACTAAAAGCAAATTTCATTAAAGCCTTCAACTTTATACCTGAAGATAAACAATTAGTCGAGATAGCACAACAAATCAAACATTTCATTCATCGACTGAAACACACCCTTACAAAGACCCTCGACAAGTGAAGAACTGCAATAGTCTTCACATAGGATCAAAAGTCGAGTCGACCCGATTACAATTGGAGAATTAACACACCGAAGGTAAAAGCTTCAGATGGAAATCCAACCATGCTGAAACAACAAAAGCAATCCACTCTGTGCTAAGGGTCGCGACTACCGATAAACCAGACCTCGACCGAATGACTGCAGCCGACTTCCCTGCTACATTCTCACAGTTCAAGGAAGGAAGTCAACAGATCAATGAAGCAAAAGCTCCAGAATGGTTAGATGCCAAAGTAAGAACTAAGGAGGTAGACATTTCAAATGACGATTGAACAAAAATAGCCAAGATTGGTGACTATTGGAATGAACAACAAACTGCTGAAATAGTAAACTTACTTAGAGAATTCCAAGATGTCTTTGCAAGGGATTATAAAGATTTGAAAGGGTTAGTTCAAGAAATGGGAGAGATGAGAATCGACACTAAACCTGATGTCCGACCTGTCAAGAAATGGCCTTATAAACTAGCTCACAAGTATAGGGAAATAGTTAAAAAGGAGATCGACAACATGTTGGAAGCAGGGATTATCTACCCCATCGACCAGTCGAAATGGGCAAGTCCCATGGTCGTACAGCCTAAGAAACATGACCCGACCAGATTAAGAATCTGTGTCGACTTCAGGGAGCTGAATAAAGTCACACTGACAGATCCCTTTCCCACACCTTATGCTGATGAAATCCTGAATGAAGTTGCCGGACATGAGTGTTACTCATTTACAGATGGGTTTTCAGGTTATAACCAAGTACCCATAGCAAAAGAGGATCAAAAGAAAACAACATTTGTCTGTGAATTTGGTTCTTTTGCTTATAAGGTCATGCCTTTGGGACTAAAGAATGCACCTGCAGTGTTCTCCATAATTGTTGTAAAAACTTTCCAAGAATACATCTATAAAACTATGGCAGTCTACTTTGACGACTGGACTATTTATTCCACACTAAAGTATCACTGCACATGGCTCTGACTTATGCTGGAAAGATGTCGACATATCCAACTGTCCCTCAATATTAAGAAATGCATCTTTATGACTCCCATAGGCATACTCTTAGGACATATTGTCTGCAAAGAAGGAATCAAAGTTGACTTTGCTAAAATTAAGATTATTCTTGACCTAAAACCCCCAATAAACCCTAAACAAGTTAGGGTCTTACTTGGTCATACTGGGTATTATAGGAAATTCATCAGACATTATTCTGATATGACTTACCCTCTAGAAGAATTACTGAAGGACGATATCGAATTTAAATGGATAGAAGAATGCCAGATCTCCTTCGACAAATTAAAGAGAAAACTGGTCGAAGCACCCATACTTAAATTCCCAAATTGGTCGACCAAATTTCATGTGCATATCGACGCATCAGGAATAGCAATTGGAGCAATCCTGACTCAACCAGGAGATGATGGGATGGATTACCCTATAGTTTACAGTAGTCGGAAATTAAATAAGGCTGAAAAGAACTATTCGACCATGGAAAGGGAAGCCCTAGGAATGGTATTTGCACTGCAGAAGTATCGACACTACCTATTAGCTAACCCCTTCATCTTTTACACCGACCATCAAGCTTTGAATTATCTTGTAAACAAACCTCTTCACCATGGGAGAATTTGTCAATGGCTACTTCTCTTTCAAGAGTTTGAGTTTGAAGTAGTGGTCCGACCAGGAAAGCTCAATGTCGGACCTGA